>JASPKZ010009648.1:0-58069 GCA_030220185.1 Diploptera punctata | reverse complement strand
GACAGACAATGAAACAACGGGTCCCCAACAGGGTAAATTCTCTGCTCGGGGTTTTAGAAGACCAATGAACAACGCGTCCCAACCGGTATTTCTCTGCTCGGGAGTTGTAACAGACCATGAACAACGCGTCCCCAACATGTAAATGTCCCTCTCTCGGGAGTTGTAGACAGACCAATGAACAACGCGTCCCCACATTAAATTTCATCTGCTCGGAGTTGTAGACAGACCAATTAACAACCGTCCCAACATGTAAATTTCATCTGCTCGGAAGTTGGTTAGACAGACCAATGAACCACGCGTCGCCCCAACAGGTAAATTTCATCTGCTCGGAGTTGTAATACGACCTGACACGCTCCAACAGGTCAATTTTCATCTGCTCGGGAGTTGTAGACAGACCAATGAACAACGCGTCCCCACCAGGTAAATTCATCTGCTCGGAGTTGTAGACAGACAATGACAAACAACGCGTCCCCAACAGTAACTTTCCTCTGCCTGGATTGTAGACCAAAACAAATAACAGCGTCCCCAACAGGTAAATTCCTCTGCTCGGAGTTGTAGACAGACCGAATGCCCCACGCGTCCCCAACATGGTAAATTCATCTGCTCGAGAGTTGGAGACAGATCCAATGAAACACGCGTCCCCAACAGTAAATTTCATCTGCTCGGAGTTGTAGACAACAATGGAAACACGCGTCCCCAACAGGTAAATTTCATCTGCTCGGAGTTGTAGACAGACCAATGAAACACGCGTTCCCCAACAGTAAATTTCTTTTCTGCTCGGGCGTTGTAGACAGACCAATAACAATCGCGTTCCCCACAGTGAATTTCATCTGCTCGGGAGTTGTAGACAGACCAATTACAACGCGTCCCAACAGGTAAATTTCAATCTGCTCGGGAGTTGTAGACACGACCAATGAACAACGCGTCCCCACAGTAAATTTCATCTTCTCGGGAGTTGTAGACAGACCAATGAACACCGCGTTCCCCACAGGTAAATTTCATCTGCTCGGAGTATGTAGACAGACCAATGAACAACGCCTTCCCCAACAGTACATTTCATCGCTCGGGAGTTTAGACAGACCAATGAACAACGCGGTCCCCAACATGTAATTTCATCTGCTCGGGAGTTGTAGACAAACCAATGACAACGCGTCCCAACATAATTTCAATCTCTCGGGAGTTGTATACAGACCAATGAACAACGCGTCCCCAACAGGTAAATTTCATCTGTCTCGGGAGTTGTAGACGACCAAGGAACGCGCGTCCCCACAGTAAATTTCATCTGCTCGGAGTTGTAGACGACCAGAACAAACCGTCCCCACAGGTAATTCATTGCTCGGGAAGTTGGTAGACAGACCAATGAACAACGCGTCCCCAAACAGGTAAATTTCAATCTGCTCGGGAGTGTAGACAACCAATGAACAACGTCGCCCCAACAGGTAAATTTCAATCTGCTGGGAGTTGTCGACAGGCCAATGAAACAACGCGTCCCCAACAGTAACTTTCATCGGCTCGGAGTTGTACACAAGACCAATGAACAACGAGTCCACAGGTAATTTTTCATCTGCTCGGGAGTTGTATGACAGACCAAGAACACGCGTCCCCCCACAGTAAATTTCATCTGCTCGGGAGTTGGAGACAACAGACAATGAACAACGCGTCCCCAACAGGTAAATTTTCATCTGCTCTGAGTTGTAACAGACCAATGAAACAACGCGTCCCCAACAGGTAATTTCATCTGCTCGGGAGTTTGTATACAGACCAATTAACACCGGCGTCCCCAACATGTAATTTCATCTGCCTCGGGAGTTTTAGACAAGACCAATGAACCACGCGTCCCCAACAGGTAATTTCATCTGCTCGGGAGTTTGTAGAATACCAATGAACAACGCTTCCCCAACAGGTAAATTCATCGCTCGGGAGTTTGTAGACAGACCATGAACAAACGCGTCCCCAACCGGTAATTTCCATCTGCTCGGGAGTTTTTAGACAGACCATGAACCACGCGTCCCCACAAGGTAAAGTTTCATCTGCTCGGGGTTGTAGACAACCAATGAACAAGCTTCCCAACAGGTAAATTTCATCGCTCGGGAGTTGTAGACAGACCAATGAAACAACGCGGGTCGCGGTCCCTCCCTCAACAGTAAATTCATCTGCTTCGGAGTTTTAGACAGACCAGAACCACGCGTCCCCCCACAGGGTAAATTTCATCTCTCGGAGTTGTAGACAGACCTGAACAACGCGTCCCAACAGGTAAATTTCATCTGCTCGGGAGTTGTAGACAGACCAATGAACAACGCGTCCCCACAGTAAATTTCATCTGCTCGGGAGTTGTAGACAGACCAATGAACAACGCGTCCCCCAACCGGTAAACTTTCATCTGCGCGGAGTTGTAACAATCCACAATGAACAACGCGTCCCAACAGGTAAATTTTCACTGCTCGGGAGTTGTGACAGAGACCAATGAAAAACACCGCGTCCCCAACAGTAAATTTCAATCTGCTCGGGATTTGTAGACAACCAATGAACAACGCGTCCCCAACAGGTAAAATTCATCTTCTCGGGAGTTGTAGACAGACATACCAACGCTTCCCCAACAGGTTAAATTTCATCTGCTCGGGTGTAGACAGACCAATGAACAACGCGTCCCCACCCGGTACATTTCATCTGCGCGTGATTTGTAGACCGACCCTGAACAAACGCGTCCCCAACAGGTAAATTTCATCTGCTCGGGAGTTTAGACAGACCAATGAACAACGCGTCCCCAACGTCAATTTCATCTGCTCGGAGTTTGTAGACAGAACCAATGAACAACGCGTCCCCAACAGGTAAATTTCATCTGCTCGGGAGTTGTAACGACAATGAACCGCGTCCCCAACAGGTAATTCATCTGCCGGAGTTGTAGACAGACCAATGAACAACGCGTCCCCAACAGGTAATTTCATCTCTCGGGAGTTGTAGACAGACCAATGAACACGCGTCCCCAACAGGTAAATTTCATCTGCTCGGGATTTGTAGACAGACCAATGAACAACGCGTCCCCAACAGGTAAATTTCATCTGCTCGGGAGTTGTAGACAGACCAATGAACACGCGTCCCCAACAGTAAATTTCAATCTGCTCGGGAGTTGTAGACAGACCAATGAACAACGCGTCCCCAACAGGTAATTTCATCATCTGCTCGGGATTTGTAGACAGACCAACTGAACAACGCGTCCCCAACAGGTAAATTTGCATCTGCTCGGAAGTTGTAGACAGACCAATGAACAACGCCGTCCCCAACAGGTAAATTTCATCTGCTCGGGAGTTGTAGACAGACCAATTAACAACGCGTCCCCAACAGGTAATTTCATCTGCTCGGGAGTTGTAAGACAGACCAATGAACAACGCGTCCCCAACAGGTAAATTTCATCTGCTCGGGAGTTGTAGACAGACCAATGAACACCGCGTCCCCCAACAGGTAAATTTCATCTGCTCGTGAGTTGTAGACACGACCAATGAACAACGCGTCCCCAACAGGTAAATTTCATCTGCTCGGGAGTTGTAGACAGAACCAATGAACAACGGCGGTCCCCAACAGGTAAATTTCATCTGCTCGGGAGTTGTAGACAGACCAATGAACAACGCGTTCACCAACAGGTAATTTTCATCTGCTCGGGAGTTGTAGACAGACCAATGAACAACGCGTCCCCCAACAGTAAATTTCATCTGCTCGGGAGTTGTAGACAGACCATGAACAACGCGTACCCAACAGGTAAATTTCATCTGCTCGGGAGTTGTTAGACAAACCAATGAACAAACGCGGTCCCCAACAGTAAATTTCATCGTCTCGGGAGTTGTAGACAGACCAATGAACAACGCGTCCCCACCAGGTAAATTTCATCTGCTCGGGAGTGTGTTAGAACAGACCAATGAACAACGCGTCCCCAACAGGTAAATTTCATCTGCTCGGGAGTTGTAGACAGACCAATGAACAACGCGTCCCCAACAGGAAATTTCATCTGCTCGGGAGTTGTAGACAGACCAATGAACAACGCGTCCCCAACAGGTAATTCAATCTGCTCGGGAGTTGTAGACAGACCAATGAACAACGCGTCCCCCAACAGTCAAATTTCATCTGCTCGGGAGTTGTAGACAGACCAATGAACAACGCGTCCCCAACAGGTAAATTTCATCTGCTCGGGAGTTGTAGACAGACCAATGAACAAACGCGTCCCCCAACAGGTAAATTTCATCTGCTCGGGAGTTGTAGACAGACCAATGAACAACGCGTCCCCAACAGGTAAATTTCATCTGCTCGGGAGTTGTAGACAGACCAATGAACAACGCGTCCCCAACAGGTAAATTTCATCTGCTCGGGAGTTGTAGACAGACCAATGAACAACGCGTCCCCAACAGGTAAATTTCATCTGCTCGGGAGTTGTAGACAGACCAATGAAAACGCGGCCCCCAACAGGTAAATTTCATCTGCTCGGGAGTTGTAGACAGACCAATGAACAACGCGTCCCCAACAGGTAAATTTCATCTGCTCGGGAGTTGTAGACAGACCAATGAACAACGCGTCCCCAACAGGTAAATTTCATCTGCTCGGGAGTTGTAGACAGACCAATGAACAACGCGTCCCCAACAGGTAAATTTCATCTGCTCGGGAGTTGTAGACAGACCAATGACAACGCGTCCCCAACAGGTAAATTTCATCTGCTCGGGAAGTTGTAGACAGACCAATGAACAACGCGTCTCCCCAACAGGTAAATTTCATCTGCTCGGGAGTTGTAGACAGACCAATGAACAACTCGTCCCCAACAGGTAAATTTCATTCTGCTCGGGAGTTGTAGACAGATCCAATGAACAACGCTTCCGCCACCAAGGTAAATTTCATCTGCTCGGGAGTTGTAGACAGACCAATGAACAACGCGTCCCCAACAGGTAAATTTCATCTGCTCGGGAGTTGTAGACAGACCAATGAACAACGCGTCCCCAACAGGTAAATTTCATCTGCTCGGGAGTTGTAGACAGACCAATGAACAACGCGTCCCCAACAGGTAATTTCATCTGCTCGGGAGTTGTAGACAGACCAATGAACAACGCGTCCCCCAACAGGTAAATTTCATCTGCTCGGGAGTTGTAGACCAGACCCAATGAACAACGCGTCCCACAACAGGTAAATTTCATCTGCTCCGGAGTTTGAAGACAGACCAATGAACAACGCGTCCCCCAACAGGTAAATTTCATCTGCTGCGGGAGTTGTAGACAGACCAAATGAACAACGCGTCCCCAACAGGTAAATTTCATCTGCTCGGGAGTTGTAGACAGACCAATGAACAACGCGTCCCCAACAGGTAAATTTCATCTGCTCGGGAGTTGTAGACAGACCAATGAACAACGCGTCCCCAACAGGTAAATTTCATCTGCTCGGGAGTTGTAGACAGACCAATGAAACACGCGTCCCCAACAGGTAAATTTCATCTGCTCGGGAGTTGTAGACAGACCAATGAACACGCGTCCCCCCACCAGGTAAATTTCATCTGCTCGGGAGTTGTAGACAGACCAATGAACAACGCGTCCCCAACAGGTAAATTTCATCTGCTCGGGAGTTGTAGACAGACCAATGAACAACGCGTCCCCAACAGGTAAATTTCATCTGCTCGGGAGTTGTAGACAGACCAATGAACAACGCGTCCCCAACAGGTAAATTTCCATCTGCTCGGGAGTTGTAGACAGACCAATGAACAACGCGTCCCCCAAAGGTAAATTTCATCTGCTCGGGAGTTGTAGACAGACCAATGAACACGCGTCCCCAACAGGTAAATTTCATCTGCTCGGAAGTTGTAGACAGACCAATGAACAAACGCCTCCCCCAACAGGTAAATTGCATCTGCCTCGGGAGTTGTAGACAGACCAATGAACAACGCGTCCCCAACAGGTAAATTTCATCTGCTCGGGAGTTGTAGACAGACCAATGAACAACGCGTCCCCAACAGGTAAATTTCATCTGCTCGGGAGTTGTAGACAGACCAATGAACAACGCGTCCCCAACAGGTAAATTTCATCTGCTCGGGAGTTGTAGACAGACCAATGAACAACGCGTCCCCAACAGGTAAATTTCATCTGCTCGGGAGTTGTAGACAGACCAATGAACAACGCGTCCCCAACAGGTAAATTTCATCTGCTCGGGAGTTGTAGACAGACCAATGAACAACGCGTCCCCAACAGGTAAATTTCATCTGCTCGGGAGTTGTAGACAGACCAATGAACAACGCGTCCCCAACAGGTAAATTTCATCTGCTCGGGAGTTGTAGACAGACCAATGAACAACGCGTCCCCAACAGGTAAATTTCATCTGCTCGGGAGTTGTAGACAGACCAATGAACAACGCGTCCCCAACAGGTAAATTTCAAATATAATATTTTTTGTTCGTTTAAATATTAGTTATTTAATGTGATATAACGTTATGCAGTAAACATGCTGTATATTTTCAAGCTACGTTTATTGCTCATTATAACAAATTTAATTATAAGATCACAAATATTCTGTTTATATCCAATTAGAAAATATGTTCTTAATTATACATTAAAATTAAACCTCCTTGGTTTTTATATTAAACTCCATGGCCTAACACTTGACGTACCAAGCCGTGTCATTTTACTGATGTAGACGATATTCAATACAGTGTATGTGGTCAGCCTGTGGGGTGTGGAGCTTCCTAAATTATACACGCTTCTCTGTAGACAAAGTAATTTATTTTACAATAACCCAGAAAATAAGCATTTTGAAAACCCAACATATGGACAGTTCCTTAGGTAAATATCTTGCCAGTATAGTGTCAACACTAGCACGGATTTTAATTATACAAAACCTTCCTTAACAATCCTCTATGTTCTTTATGTGCATGACAGTAACTTGTTCTCAGACCTCAAAATTATACATTTTTGTGATACATGATTCAGGAACTCGACATAATTTAGGATTGGTTTAAGGTAAAATTTAACAAATCAAATTTCGGTAAATAAACAAAAACACAAAACAATTCTTGAAAAAGCGAGTAGGTAAATTAATAATTTTCTTTCTCGAATTATCAAAACACACTTAATATATACGCAAGTTATTTGGTTTTAAAAGCTGTAACTTAATCCTATTACAGACATCAGGAGACCCACATCTCGCACTTCTTTAGGCAGACATGTGCTGTACGTCACCCGGGTTGTCAGCACTACGTGATGACAGTTTTTACATCAAGAACATATATCTGGTACTCATTGATATTAGAGGCTGAGTCGACCTCAGTGTACGGTTCCATACTTAGGCAGGTGGTGAAAATATCGACCCCATCTGAAATGAATCTTTCGACCATCGGAATTGCATCATATTACCATAACGAATTATGCAACTTGTCTCCAGCTACCTGTTTCAGCTCATTGAACAAATATATCCTATTTTGTTTCATGTTGGTACTCGTTCCTAAACAAAACAAAATGAATATCCTATCTATGTTTCCTTTTTATCCTTAACCCCCTTATTTTGTCTCATAAACCACAAGAAAACTTCAGAATCTATGTCCTGGGTGAACAACAAGCAAAACTGTGAACCACATATTTAACAGGTAGAATGTGACTAGACCCTTAGTTATCAGAATTCCAAGTCCAACATCAAAGATAGAAAAATGCAAAGTAAGTTAAGAAATAAATAGGCTTACTCAGATGTAAGTAACTGAGCGAAAATGCTAAATTATTGATTTAATCCTAATAAATATGTGCAGCTTTTAGGAATTCCATGACATGATGCTAGTGGATATGTTCAGAGTTTCAAGATCTGAAGGACTAGCATCACATCCCGCGCTGGCCAAACCCTCCGCTAAAATCAGACTAAAAAGCAATCCAGAAGTTTATATCAAATAGTATTAATGGCGGAAAAAAATTAAAATTCCGCGGACAAAGATGTGAGAGAAATCAATGGAGAGTAGGAACATATTGGGTTTGGAAAAGATAGTACTCACCTTAAGAGAAAATTCTAAAATCGCTCTAACGCCAAAATGTTCTATGTTTCACAAAGAAACTCAGTATATCCTATTAAAATAAACCGAGGTAGGCATTGTCAAAAAACGAGCGAAATCGGACAACATTAGAAGTGGAGGTTTACTTCAAATCCGAAATTTAAAAAATGCCTAAAATACTCCACCGATTTTCATGAACATTTCTGTGTTTGATTGAGTCGGTGTGTGGATGGTTTAGATTCAAAATTCAACCATCTAAAACCATTAGGTGTAGTGGAGTGAACATTTAAAAACGCTCTAGCGATCACAATTTTTTATGTTTCACAACGAAACTCTGTATATCTTATTCAAATAAACCGATGTAGATATTACCCAAAAATTAGCGAAATCAGACAATTTGAAGTAGAAATAAACTTCAAATCTAAAATTAAAAACTGCCTAAACCAACTGGACCGATTTTATTTAAAATTTGTGCGTGTGTTTTATAGGGTCACTGGACGATTTATTTTCTAAATTGGACCCTGTAGATGGCCCTACGATCTGGTAAAGGAACTTATTTTTATGTCAGATATTTAGTCATCTCCATAACCGACAAATGCCGCACGACAAAAATGTGACGTGATAATGCACGCTTCTTGAGCCACAACAGATAGCAGTGAGGAGTTTTCTTCCGAACTAGCCAATAAAATTCTACTTTGTTTTTTGTAATTGGCATGGAAACAGCTAATCTTTATGTTAATGAAAATGCAAAATTAGCTCTCGTTGTGCAGTTACGCTAACTTTACGTTATTGCTTTTATAAGCTTATGCATGTATTCATTTCACTGTTATCCCTCACAGGAAGGTAATGAAGGCGCAACCGCTTAGCCTAGCGTTTGTAGTTTTCTGCTGGTTAGTGTCCAGCAGTAATCAGCTAACAATGATTCTCTCTACTGTCTCTTTGGTATCTCATTTCCATATCCGAAATATGCTGGTGGAATCGTTTCCAGGGGCTGGTCGCTTACAGCACCACAGTTGTCAGGAAAAAAGTCCAGGTGGGAATCAAAGAAATGTATCTTTGAGGACATGTTACACCCCAGCAGTGAAGAAGATTTTCCACAAAATTCTTATAGTTTTTTTGACATTTTATTTGCTAGAAAGTTTGTTGACACTTGAATAAAGATATCTCAAGCTAACTTTTCATTACTTTTTAGGATGGTGTTAAAATGCTCATCTTTGTATATTTTGCACATCTGGGGACACACAAAATTGCCTCTTTTATTGTCTCCTCACTAAGAGGTGGACATTTCTGGCGTAAAAGAGAACTGCTTCCCCAGTTATGTCCATGACCTTAACGAAGTTTTTCATTAGGGCCAATCTTTTAATGAAAAGCAGGGAGAAATATGTTCTTGGATTCACACGTGCTTCGTTGTGAGGTCCTGGTTCAAGTGATTGACGCTTTGACAGATCTTTCTTTTTGTAATGAAATGATTTGGCGCGGCGATCACAGAGGCACAGGAAGCAACAAAACTTGGTGTAGCCCTGCTGTAGTAGGCCTATGACTTTCAGATCCCCGGAAGACTGCTATTTAAACTTGTTACAGTTAGTTCAATTGCATTAGCAATTGTTTCATGTTATCATGTGTTTCTTTCATGTAAGGTGCACATCCAATCGGAATCGAAGGTAACACATTGTCATTATGCAGAAGGACACATTTTAGACTTATTTTGAAGGAGTCGATGAACAAATTCTCCACTCATCAATTTTACAGTTAATGTCCATTAGTGTCTCTACATCACTACAGAATAGCAAATTCTTTTCACCTATGAAAAATTAAAGGAATGACATATGGCGGTTATGGAACGCAATCACATTTATCCCCCTTTAACTTGGAAACGCGAGCTAATACCAGCTTTTCATTGTGTTTTTCGTTATCAGCGTGGTCGATATACTTACGAAACATTTTTCTCATTTCAGTTACATTTTTACAGTTGGCTGGTGCAATCAGTGGTGAAAGAAGTAACTTATATTTGTATCGTGACACGAGAATTGAACGTCCTGGCAACACAACGTCTGTCTGTTTCGCTAGCATATATATATATATATATATATATAACGCCACTCTTTAATATGTAAGATAATTTGTGACGCAACTAAATGCTGAACGAGAAAGCGCTAATAAAACTTTATGTTAAGCCTATTTTTGAAGCATAAATTTCTTATACCTGTTGTAGGAGACTCTCGTGTTTACATTCTTTCCGAATGTATCAATATACAGTACTTCTACTGCCCCGAGAAATTAATGAAACTGTTAACCTTGTGTACAGAGCGCGCATGTTAACTGTTATTGACTACAGGGTCCACGACAATTAAGGAGACGAAATCACGAGAAAAAGAAGAAACTTTTGTTCCAGTTATATTAATCTCACAACCTAAATGTCAAATTATCTAGAATTTTAACTTAATGTCTCCTTTTTAGGAGGACACGACATGTGAATACATTAGAAGGTGTTTGCACGAGGTAAATGTGTTATTAATTTCAGAGAACAACCCACTTCGTCGAGCTACGTTTTGTGTTATATATATATATATATATATATATATATATATATATATATATATATATAGTTTTTTCTACATCTAATGTTGGAAAGTGCATTAAAATACTTTTTTGTTTCTTACTTTATTTTTATTCATTTTTTTCTGTACACAAATAGGTATTTTACCAAATAACTTTAGAAAAATACATTCAGTACTTAATACCTAATACAGGCTTTCCACTTTACAGCAGTTTGCCTTTGATTCCTGCTTTCCAGAGATTCCTAACTTCCCATTGTCCCTATTGGGTTCGTCTTCCGGGCATATAGGCCGTGGTCCAGTCGTTCTTCTACTCGACGTTTCGTCTACTGCTGCGGTAGACATCATCAGGAGATACTGCGTGCTCTCTGTGAACTCCTCAACAGTCGGCTACAGTTATACATTCCCATTGTCCATCTTCCATACCCCTCTTAATCATGGCATCATATATTCCCTCATACCATGCTCTTCTACTTCTTCCCCTTCTCCTTCTGCCTGGTACCATCCAATCCAACACCTGTTTAGGCCACTGGTCTTCCGGCATCCGTTGTACATGTCCATACCATTGTAGAGCTCTCTTTGTTATCATATCGATAACAGTTTCTTGTGCATCCATTTCTTGTCTGATATATGTATTTCCAATATGTTGAAGCCTGGATATTCTCATACTTCTCCGTAATCCATCCATTTCTGTCGCCAAGATTCTTTTCTGCATCCTTTCATTTATTGTCCAGCTTTCTGATCCATATGTAAATATACTTCCTATTATTGTCTGTATAATCCCTTTTTTTTTTGTTTTTCTGGTCAAATTTGTATTCCATAAAAGACCATTCAGGGATCTAATCGCCTTCCTTGCACAATTTACTCTGTTAATAATATATTTTTTCACAAGGTCCAGATTTATCTATTATAGATCCAAGATATTTAGATTCTTCAACATGTTTAATTATCATATTATTTATATGTAGGTCTTCTGAATTTCCTCCGATTACCGTGTATTCTGTTTTAATATAATTTATCTTCAGTCCACCTACCTCAATGCATCGACCATCTTTCTGATAATATATTCTATATCTTCTTTATCTTGTCCTATTATTATCTGGTCATCAGCGAATAATAAATTGTGCAGTAAATGATCATTAATGTTGATTCCCATTCCCCTATATGACTTATTCCATTTCATTAATACATCTTCTAAATATATCTTGAACAATGTTGGTGACATGCCGCATCCTTGTCTTAATCCTTTTGTTATATCAAATTCTGAGGATATTCTATTTCCAACCTTAATACTTGCTTTACAATCATACATTCTTTTTATTAAATGTATGAGAGATTTAGATATTCCAAACTTCTCCATTGCCACCCAGAGCTTGTTGATGGGTACAGAGTCATATGCCTTTTCCAGGTCTAAAATGCATTCATATACACTTAATTTGGTGTTGTCTGGAGCAGGCATAATTATTCTTCTTGTCCGACACGTGAAACAGCAAGGTACAGCTAACCAAGAGATACACAGAATAGTAGAACATTTGATCCCGCGCCATATTCATATTCGATATACTCACTGATAACTGTAATCGTTTGAAACAAAATAGCGATTCATTTTAGGTTAATGCAAATGTTTGTACGAAAACTGATTTTCGTTTTACCTTTGTCGGTTAGAAGGACGGCCTCAATGTTATTTTGAACCAGCTGTTTCACGCGTTACCCTGTGGCATTACACAATTTCGGCGAGTCAAGGTTTCATGATACTATAATTGGCGATACAATATTTAGCTTCAATGTACGTGAAACCATTATGCGCGGATTTAATTAATTCAAAAATTGTTGTTAGAAAGTTCACACTTTTATCTTGATCCATCATTATATCTATCAGTTGACGTAACATTTTCTGATCCGTTCATTTATTCTTAGAACTACATCATAACATCGCTCGCTCACACAACCGTTCATTCTTCAGGCAGTTTATTTCTATAAGCGGATACACTTTTTCGATAATTTTTTCTTCCATTTCTACCGCGTTGTAAAATTTCGTCGCTTAATAATAGCTTACCAGAGCGTGGATCCAGTGTATAAATACTATTCCTAATTCACAAAATGCTTTTGGAAAGCTTGTGTTCTCGGTTTCAAGTTTTATTGTTGCAACGTTTCTGTTAAATACAATTTCGAACGCGATCCCAGATATTAATCATAAGTAATGCCACGAGTGATTTCCGAATTATCGATAAATTCACGACTCACGAAGTGAGGAGTGAATTTATCTAGAGAATTTGGAAATCAAGAGTGGCATTTGTTAGGACTATTTAACGAATAAAATTAAGCTGTTTACTCACAAATCATTATTGAACTATAATTATTTTAAAATATTTATATATTTAATGTATACAGCGATGTTTGAAAACAAATGAGAAACGATTGGTACGCTTCATCTGCTTCTTTTGTTTATCACTGCAACCAGATCATACTATTTATTGTCAAAGAAACGCAATTTTGTAAGAATGCTCTCTAGTGGAGAAAAAATGAAACACATCAAACTGTATATTAATTCATTTCTGATGTGGTATGATGTAAATATGACAATTATATTTTTCTGGATTATTACATGGGAAAAAATACATTTAAGAAAGTACAAACAGTGTTTTTTTTTTTGGTGGTATAATCAATTGCTAAAAATGTTTTTATATTAACTCCTGCAAGCGCTATGTGTTGACATCCATGCACTATATATACAATCTGGTAGCCGTATTTCATATAGAGTCAGTCATTGCAAAATAATGGTCAGACCTGTCCAGAATATTAAAAAGGAGGAGCTTTCTTTAATATGGTAAATTTAATATTGATAAATATTTGGTCAAACACGACTGTGATTGGTTGTAAAACAGAAATCATTGAAACGTGATTGGTCATTGACTCCCATTTGGGGCATGAGTTAAATAGTCTCTTTAAACAAGCTTTTATTTCATCGGCCGGTGTTTACGAGATTTAATCGCTTTAAACAAGCTTGTATTTCACCGGCCGGTGTTTATCCTGGAAATAGCCGCAATATCTGTCGAAAATGTCCTGACAGGAGCAATAAAATTCATGCGATTCTCCCTGTGTTCTTCCAAATATCGTACAATGATTAATCTAGTGACTTCATATGGGATATTGTACGTTCAACACATAACATTATATAGTATCACAGTGCGAAAATCTCTTTGTATAGCAGACTGGAAACTCTGTTTCTGGTAAAGTTATCGGTAATTTGAGAGCGGAATGCGCCGTTTTACCGCCTCAAGTAACGTGGCTGTAATTGTTGATGATGCCTGAGATAATGCGATTTGTTTTTACACTCGAATGTTTAACTAAAGCCAAATTAATAATTAACGATTTACCAGTGCTCCCTGAAGAACGAAAATAATATAAGCCCCCCTTTCATGTGTTTATGATCCTGTGGAATAGAGTAAGCTGTGTTTAACACATCTCTCAGCCCACCAGAGCCAATATACTGTAGGATGGGAGACTTGCGGTTACTTCTACTCCAGGCATCTGCGGTGGTTAGTTATAAATTCAAGATGAAATGGTCAAGGAAGCCTTTGAACGGAAGATTGAAAATGGATTAACAGGATCCACACGGTACAGCCATCACCTACATAAAATGACACTACATTTAAAGATCATTAACATTACATAACAATACACACAATATTTATTAACTAAGAATAATTAATAAACACATACAAAATAAATTATTAACACATTTCTAAATTCTACACACATACATACGTACTTATAAGTAACACTACAAATAACATATTTCATGGAATATCAAACAGTTTTTTAGAGCGTGTATGTTCCTTTAGAACTCAAACATGAAACCTCTAAAACGTTTCAGTACCCCCAACCATTTTAATTCTCACATCAGTCTCTCTTCTTTATGTTCGGACATTGCACAAAAATATATTTTTCACAACCCAACTTTTTATATTAAAAACTCACAAACAACTAATTACAGTAAAACTTGTTTAATCCGGAACGTGAATAATGCGGAAATCTGTCCAATGTGAACAAATTTATTGGTCCCGGCGAAATAGTATTAATTTTACGTGTATTTATTTTGCATAAAATGGAATATGTCCAACGCGAACACGGAAGTATGTTTCTACACAATTCATGAAAAAATATATAAAGCGGTAAGGTATACATATTTATTAACGATCAGCAGTTTTGTTTTCTGAAGTCAGGTGTCAAGATAACTTTTACAAATAATGATTCAAACTAAATGGACAAATAAATATCAGAACAAAACAAACCTAATTGCCACAGACCTTAACGGTCATTGTTAAAAGCTGTTGTCATATTTCACATGCCGATATACACTTTGATAAATATCTCCGTGACCAATATCGGTATATTATTGTTTCAACTTGTTTGTTGCAATAATTTTGATTAAATAACACGTGTCTCTTTTACTTTGTTTCCAGTTTATAATGTTGAGTAAAAGGAAAGAAAAATAATTAGTACCGAAGAGAAAAAAAAATAGTGTTGACGCTTAAAGTAAGAATAAAAATGGTTGACGCGTTGGCGAATCGTTTGCGTCGATATCACGCTGTTTCAATGTTAATGAATCAAAAATCAGAAGGCAAAATAAGGAATTATATCGCAGAATTCACAGCTGAATATCAATCTTAATGATAGACGTTTTAAAAGCGGCAAAACAGGAAAAAATTACTAAGTTCTTTATGTCCTTGCCTAAACCTGACAGTAATAATTAATAGAAATTCTTCAAAGTCTCTCTCATTAATTTATTTAATTTTGATAATTTTTATTTTATTCTGATATTTTGATAAATTTTATTTTATTCTGTAACCTTGGAATATATACCCATTCCAATTACCATTCAATATTCGCAGTTTCTATATTTGCGGAACATATCCCCCGCGAATAAGGATCTTTTACTGTATAGATTCGGCCTCATTGCGCACCTGTTATGCGAAACACAGACACATGTCTTGCAAATAACAATAGCTCGTAAAATCTTAAATTAGTTAAGTTCTGAGACCCGTCTTTCACAGGTAGCGTTCTGAATTTACGGAATAAAGATGGCTGAAACGTAAGTATCATTCCCATTAAGCGAAAAAGTGAAAGTGATTGAAGATAAATCTCCAAACATTTCCGGACCGATGCTCCAAAGTCAAGCTCTAGCTCTTGTTAAATCCCTAATGGAATAACGATTTCAAGGAATCTTCTGGTTGGCTGGACAGTTTTAAAAGACGACACAATGTAGTGTGGAATAAAATTTTGCGAGGAATCAAAGAATGTGGACGAAAGAGCAGTTAGTGAGCGAAACAGAAACAGCTTACTTGAATTTCAGGATACGCGCTTAAGAGACATTTTTTCGCTGACGAAATGGGACTGTTTTTTCGCGCGTTACCGTCGAAGTCGCTCAAACATACTATACTTCACTTTTCAACGGCAGCGGAACTACAATTAATCCAAGGTACGTAAAAAGACATATACGGTGCTCTATAATCTAGGATTATTAATAAGTTTTAGTTTTATTATAGTGCGGAATTTTGTCCAATGTGAAAAAAAGTTCCCATGCGATTCCGCTTTGAGCTAGTTTTACTGTAGTAAAGAACACGTAGAGGGCAATTGTAAGACCCTAAAACGGGGAGATCAGGACATGCGATGCATCTTGAAGACACATCACTGACTGACATTTTTCTTCTTCTTACAAGGATTAAATCGTATTGGTTCGTTCCGGCACCAAGTATCATAACTGCTGTGTTCATATATTTTGTGGGCGTCCGTGATCCCTTTTTCCTCCTCTCGGTTGATAGTTCAAACATAATATACCGGTATATATAATATTATACAGATAGATAACTTTATACATATATATATAATATTATACAGATAGATAACTTTATACATATATATATATATATATATTATATATATGTAATTCTTTAATTTTAAACAAGACTATTTCCGCTACGTAAAATTTAACATTTTATTAAAAAAATAAATTTCGTAAAACTTTTTATAATAATGTGTGTCCTGTTGCACAGAAATAACAAAAATGATGATGCAATAACTTACGTTACGAAGCAACGAAATTGAAAGTTAACTTTTTTACCTGGTGTTAATAAAATATTAATATTCCACAGAATAAATTGATAACTGTTTCATCTAACAATTTATAATCTGAAATGTGTACAAAGAACAATAATCAACGCTCCTTTTATCAGGTAAATGCTAAACACATTTAGGAACACCATAATCATCATCAGTCAAATGTTTGAAAATATATCACATGTTTTACTATACACGTTTGAATAATAAATGATACAAATTATAACAAATTTAAATATAAATTTTGAATTATTCTGTTTTATCTGTTTTACATATTTTTAGAAAGGCTTTTTCTATTGTAGTTGCAAACGTAATATTAAAATACGTGTATCGAGGCTTGTTCTTAGTGATAACAATTTTTATGTAAGCCGAGACTTCAAACAAATGTTTCAAACTTTTTTTTATTATCCAAAATATATAAACCCTATTTCACTTAAGGTAAGTTAGGGTTATATTTTGTGTAATTTGTGTCGTTATATAATTTTTCTTTTATCTAAATTTAAAGTTTTTTATAATTTTATTTATAAAAACATTAAAAAGTGTGTAGTTCATTTCTGTCATAATCACTTCTGCAACGGGTGGTTTACTTAAACAGGCCATGTTACTTAGAAGACATATAATTTCAAATCTGTCATTTCCAGAACAATGGACAATCAAATATAATATGTTTTACTCTTTGATTGCTAATTCCACAATTACAGCTTGCATTTTCTATGATCTAGATGTTTCAACCTTTACACACTAATGCACAAAGTGTTTATATTATTTAAACAATCCAGGAGCAAACGTAAAGTTCTCCATTCGAAATCCCGGTGAAACTAGAGTAGTGAATATCTATACAGAGTACAGTACGGTTTCCTTCATTAAGGACAATTTATAATGGGGTTTATTCCCTACCATATTTGCTAATTATAGGAATAATGTAAAATTAATGTATTGAGCCTCGCTCTTCGCATGCAATAGTTAATAGAAGTTAATGTTCCTCTCCATAAATCAATATTTGAAACTAGATCTGCAGACATATGCGCTGATGATTGTGCTACTAAAGAAGCAGACACACACGATGTTCCATCTGAAATGTGTGTGTAACACAGCTGTTCACTCTACATCTGGTTTATATTAACAAGGTTCTTATGACATAATTATAACCATGATATTTAAATTAATGTGTTCACGTGTTTTGTTTTCCCTCCATGGTATCTTTACCTTGTCGTGGTGGAGTGGCTTGCGTGCTTAAATGATCCCGAGAGCTATGCCGGCGGTAGCATTGCTGCCGATAGGGTTACCCATGCCGGACTGGTCGAAGGTGATAAGCCAGACGAAAAAAGTACCTTGGTCGAAAGAGTGACGATCTTTCACCGTAAAAATACAACCGTAAAGAAATGCGGACATGGGTTCAACTGGGGTAAAATTTTCCGGAGGTCAAATAGTCCCCCATTCGGTTCTCCGGGCGGGGACTACTGCAGGGAACCCATGCCAAAGGCTCAAACATAGAGACATGTTCCTAGGAACATGGAATGTTAGGACTTTATACAATAGCGGGGCGCTAGGGATATTAACGCGGGAACTAGATAAATCGCCCTTGGATATAGTCGCTTTAGAGGAAGTTAGGTGGTCAGGAGAAGGTAGTCAGGAAAACATGAAGCTTTCCGTTATACTACAGGGATGCAGGAAGACCTGGATTTGGAACGGGTTTTTTAGTCAGAAGGAGGATCCTATCCGCTATCCGAGATATTAAGTTTGTTAGTGATAGGATATCATACATACTTCTAAAGGGTAAACAACACGATTTTATAATTGTAAATGTACATGCCCCCACAGAAGATAAAGATAACAAGATCAAGGATGAATTCTATGAAGAATTAGAATGCGTACTTGATAGCCTTTCACGATATCATATGAAAAGTGTCTTAGGAGATTTTAATGCAAAAGTGGGGCGGGAAGATATATTCAAACCAAAAATAGGCAAATTCAGTCTTCATGAAGATAGTAACGACAATGGGATTAGATTAGTCACCTTTGCCACATCAAAGAACCTCATTGTTAATAGCACAACATTTTAGCATAAGGATATTCATAAATTACCAAAAAAGGCTACAAGAACACTTAGAAAGAAAACCAATTAATGATAATCTAAATGAAGAGTGGGAAAATATTAAAACATGTATTATAAATGCTGCAAATGAAGCTATAGGAAGGAAGAAAAATATTCGCAACAAAAGAGGATTAAAGATATGGAATGACGAAATAGAGGAAGCTGTGCGAGACAAAAAATTAGCTTATTTAGAGTACTTACAAAAGAAAACTGAATAATCTAGAACTATATATAAACAAAAAAGAAATCGAGCAAAACAAATAACTCGAACAGCTCATAAAGATTCCTGGGAAAGATTTATTTCCAAAATAGAGCACGAAGTACATGGCAGACAATCGTTAGCATTTAAAGTAATGAAACAATTAAATACAACAGATAAAGATACAGCAAAACTAAATACCATTGATCTGAAGACATGGGAGAATCACTACAGAGAATTATGGTGTAACGAAGAAGAATTAGTTATAAAACGCCCTTCTGAAAGTGAAAATAAATCAGAAATAGACAGAATTACTCAAAGCGAAAAGAGAGAAGCATTGAAAGAAATGAAAAATAGAAAAGCACCAGGTATAGATGGTATAAACAATGAACTGTTAAAGTATGCAGGTTTATTTGCAGAAATAAGATTATTAAACTTAATAAACGAATGTTGGAAGACATGTAAAATACCTGAAAATTGGAAGATTGGTGAAGTCATATCCCTCTTCAAAAAAGGAAATAGATTAGATAGTAAAAATTATAGAGGTGTCAGCTTGTTGAACTCCACTTATAAATTATATGCAAAAATAATAAATAATAGATTGAAGAAGATATCTGACACACTCTTCGAAGAAAAACTAGCAGGGTTCAGAAAAGGAAGATCCTATAGTGATAATGTGTTTATTATAAAGAGACTAATTGAAAAGAGAAGAGAATTTAACCTGCCAACATATTTGTTGTTCATTGATTTTGAAAAGGCCTTTGACAGAGTAAATAGATCTATACTATGGGAAATAATGAAGGAACGAGGATATCCACACCATCTAATAAAATCAGTACAAGGCTTATATGAAGAAACTAAAGTTGTGATAAAAACTGATGGAAAAAATCAGAAGAAATTTTAATAAATAAAGGAGTTAGACAAGGGTGTAGTCTATCGCCCACTCTTTTTAATATATATATCGACGACATTATGAAACAATGGAAAATTATAATGGACAATGGCCTTAGATTGAACAATAACTCAAGTATTAGTAACTTACTTTTCGCCGATGATTTAGACTTACTACACCATGATGAAGATCTGTTACAATTGGCTGCTTACAAACTAAATGCAATATGTAGCGATTATAATTTTAAAATTTCAATAAATAAAACAAAAGTAATGGCATTTTGTGCAAGAAATACTCTGCGTGCAAAAACAGTAATTAGAGACGAAATTAAATATTTAGGATGTTACATCAGCTATGGGTATGATAAAGATATTGAAAACAAAACACATCAGTTTTAAGCTATTTGTGGTACAATAAATAGAACATTGAATAATAAAGCCCATAAACAAACAAAATTAAAATTTTATAAAACAATGGCTGTCCCTGTCCTTGTGTATGGGAGTGAATCTTGGATTACCACTACCAAACAAGAAAGTAAAATCCAAGCAGCCGAGATGAAATTTTTAAGAAGAGTAAAAGGCTGCACTAGAATGGACCAGATAAGAAACTAGGATATCCGTGAAGAACTGCAGATATACTCCATAAAAGAAAAGATATTTAACAACAAGATACAGTGGAAAAAACATGTAGAAAGAATGGAAGAAAGTAGATTACCAAATAAAATCTTCCATTATTTTCCAAGAGGAAGAAGAGATGTCGGACGTCCTCGGAAGAGATGGTCTTAGATCTATTAGTGAAGACGGAACAGGCAACTCTTGCCTAAACCAGGAAGTGAAGAAGAAGAACAAGGATATTCATAAATACACCTGGACGTCTCCAGATGGCAAAACTCGAAACCAGATAGATTACGTATTAGTGGACAAACGCTGGCACAGTAGCATCATCGATGTTAGATCAGTTATAGGGACAGACTGCAATTCGGATCATCACCTGGTCAGGGTGAAAATCAGACAACGTCTGTCGCTAATGAGAGGAACAAACGCTAAAGATGGTTCTGAAATATCTAATTTGAAAAACATGAAAAATGATGAAATGCAGCAAGAATACCAAATTAAAATTGCTAATAAATTTGAAGTACTGGAATCTTCAGATGACAATGTGGCAAACGATGAAGAAAACTTATATAAATAAAGAATGGGAGGCTATAAGAGACACTATTAAATTGTCAGCATCAGAAAGCATTGGTCACTTAAAAAAGAGGCAAAACAAGAAATGGTTTGATGAGGAATGTGCCGACATTGTAAAGAAAAGAAAGCAAGCAAAAATGAAATGGTTACATGAGCCAAATGAGGTAAATTTGGAGCAATTGGGTAGTGTCATACGGTAAACCACAAGGTTACTAAAGAGTAAAAAGAGGGAATATCTGAGAGAGAAGATTAATGATCTTGAAATGAATGCCAAAAATAGGAACATTAGAGAATTGTATCAGGGAATCAGGATAGAGAAGAAAGGGTTTTAGGCTAGAACAAACATAACTCGGAATGAAAATGGGGATATGATTTGAGATTCCAGGAGTATATTAAATAGATGGAAAAATTACTTTAATCAATTATTAAATGTACATACAAAACAGTATATTGAAGAGGATAATTTTCAGACAGCAGAAATGTTAATCGTAGAACCAAGAGCATTGGAGGTTGAAATGGAGATAGAAAAATTGAAGTTGTGTAAATCATCAGGTTCAGATGAGATCCCAGCAGAACTGATAAAATCAGGTGGAGAAAAATTGATGGACAAGATACGCAAGTTGCTTAATATGATTTGGAATATTGAAGCTCTTCCAGATGAATGGAAAGAATCGATTATCATACCAATTTATAAGAAAGGAGATAAAACGGATTGCAACAACTACAGGGGCATCTCATTATTTTCAACTTCGTACAAAATTCTAACAAATATATTAGTAAGCAGACTTACTCCTTATATTGATGAGATTCTAGGAGATCATCGATGTGGATTTAGAAGAAACATGGCTACAACGGATTAGATTTTTAGCTTAAGACAGATTTTAGAAAAGAGATGGGAATATAATGGTACTGTACATCAACTATACGTATACTTCCAAAAGGCATACGATTCAATTAAGAGGGAGAAGTTATATAGTATCCTGCTAGAGTTCGGAATTCCTAAAAACTTAGTTAGACTTATACGAATGTGTCTAAATGGCACAAAGAGTAGGGTGCGTGTAGGCAAACAGTTTTGGATACTTTTCAAATCCACAATGGATTGAGGCAAAGAGATGCACAATCTCCTCTACTATTTAATTTTGTACTAGAGCATGCCATTAAAACTTTAGAGAATGAGGAAGGCTTACAACTCAATAGTTTTAATAAGCTGTTAGTTTATGCCGATAGCGAGGAGATACTAAAGGATAACACGCACACACTATTGAGTAACACTAAGAATTTAGGACTGGAAGTAAATATCAATAAAAATAAATATATAGTCACACGTAGAAATTCATTAAATAATGGAAATGGACAGCTAATGACAAATGAGGGAAATTTTGAGGAAGTGGCTGAAATCAAATACCTAGGAACAATAATCACAAACAGGAATGAGATGCACAAGGAAATTAAACATAGGATCAATTCTGGAAATGCATTACAGAGACTCTCGACTTCCCAACTCCTTTCAAAAAACGGTAAACTGAAAATATATAAAACTATTATTCTACCAGTTATATTATATGGATGCGAAACATAGACTCTTACTTTAAGGCAGGAAAGGAGATTACGAGTATTTGAGAATAAAGTTCTTAGGAAAATGTTTGGACCAAAGAGAGATGAACAGACAGGTGAATGGAGAAGACTACATAACAGTGAATTATATGGTCTTTATAGGAAGTGAGATATAATGAGAACAGTTATGTCTCGTAGACTGCGATGGGCAGGACATGTGGCACGAATGGGGAATGAAGGACATGCATGGAAGATTCTTGTAGGAAAACCAGAGGGAAAACGCCCAGTTGGTAGACCAAGAATGAGGTGGGAGATAAACATTAACTATGATTTGATGGAAGTAGATTATACAGGGGATGATTGGAAAACATTGGCTCAGGATAGGGATATATGGAGAGCTTATGTCCGCGCGGCCAAGAACCTACGGGTTCGATAGTGCCAGTGAATTAGTTAGTTAGGTGTTTTGTTTTAATATAATAGTTAATACAATTTAAAACAAAACAAAAATCTGCCTAAAACGGGATTAGACACTAAAATGTCTTGCTTTACGAGCTGGCGAACTAATCAGTTATGCTACGAAGACAATTGAGGAGTTGACACAAATCTTGTTCTGTTTGAAATTCCTGTTTAACCCGATTACCGAACTTGTATACACATTACAACAGGGCCACTTGTGTTAGCAAGGCGTTATGATGGAATAGGTATTATACACGTTATGTTGCAATTAATGTACTCACACTTGTTCCTCGCGTGCAATAGCTAATACAACTGTTTTGCATAAAAATATTTAAAATCATTATCTTTACAGGCTGGTGCACTAACCAGTTGTGCTACTCAGGTAATCCAGTAGCAGATTCATGTAGTTTTCTTTTCGATATCCCCGCCAACTTCCATCCACATGACATCAAAGCGGTTTTATTGTGACGGGTTTAAACCGTGCATTGACAGTTAATTATAAATGTTATTTGAAATTAAGATATCCAGGTTTGCTGTTCGCATATAATAGTTAATACAACATAAATAACTACCTAAACCGATATTCTAACCAAAGATCTCCAGACTTGCATCTCCTCTAAAATTGCATAAGCAGCACAATTGGTTAATGCGAAAAGCCGTATAGGTGGATATTTTCTAAACAATTCGCGGTGTAGGAAAATAATTATACTATTTATTCGTATAATTATTACATGCGAATAGCAAGACTCAATACAATATCAAGTTTGTAATTAGCTGCATGACTCTGAACAAATCCCATCATAATGTCCTCCTAGAAGTAGCGATTTCATAATTTAATATAATTTATATGGCGGTGAATCAACACATCATACATGAGATGTCAATAACAGGTGTTACCGTGAGAGAGCAAATGAGTAGTGATGGTGTTAGAACTCAATGGGATGTTGAATAAAGTCCACCTTTATCAACATAAATGGAAATGTCTTGTTCTTAGGATGCCAGAACATCGTTTGCCAAAACAAATATTATATTATTACCCGGGCACTTTGGTCGACCCTATCGCCGTCGGACAGATCAGTTCCAGATGTAGTTCACAGAAGGCAATTAACCCACGCCTGTGTTTTTGGCAGAAGAAGAAGAAGATGTAACGACCTTGTTCTAATGTCAACTGAGCTAATTACGTTTATACAAACAGGAGATCTTCTCCTTAATGAAACGCATCTTAAAGCTAATATTATGTTTAAAATTCCGAATATATCGAAATGACCGCATAGACGGTCCCCAATATGCATAAAACAGTCCATTGGCCACAGGGTGGCTCATATACCCTGGCTTCAATTTATTGAAGCCACTGATATTTTTCTCCCCATTTCTCACAGAGAACCATTTTTATAGCTTCAGTATATAAAAAAACGCTTCGTCCACTCACGAGACACGACCTGACTGTCCTTACATTTGTATCCCCTAGTTATTTACTAGCGGGAGATTTTAATGTCAAACATCGCTTCTGGAATTGTCGTCCCCCAAGCCTCCAGGTACCAAACTTCTAAATTATTGTCAGCTTCACAATATAGAAATCTCTGCCCCAAGAATACATACCTGCTACAGACATTTATTAATAAAAAGGAGGGAGCGTAATCGATTATTCAATATGCACACAAGACATGATTCCAATCCTAACTAATTTCTGTATAGATTCCAGAATCGAATCACATCACTTCCCAAACTAACTTATTTTAAATATGAAAAGTATTAGTGAGACAGTTAATGATGAGCTGGCAACAATATTACGGCCAATTACTCGTTTCAGGTGGATCGAGGATCGGAGAGTAGAATTTATCAGGAGTTTGAAAACCCTCATGCAGGATTTGCAATTAAATGATCTTAGCGCGGATGAAATTATTGAAACTTTGACAGAATCTTTTCAAAAAGCTGGGGAAAAATTCAAGGTTAAATGCGCAATGAATCAGAAGGACAAAGGGTGGTACAATAATGCAATGTAGAAAGAAGAAGGAGTTTGTCGAAAGTAGTCTTTTAAAGTTTAGAAAAGAAAGCACAGATGAAAACAGAAAAAAAAAAATGCGCAAGAGAGAAAGGAATATATAGAATTACTGGGAAAAGCAAAACTAGAATGGCAAAATGAGATATCGGAAGAAAGGAGAATCGCGACTGAAAGTGCGAACATTGCGGACACATGGAAAGCGATAAATAGAATCATCTTAATTCAGGCTTAAGCTTCTTTCATGAGCATTAAAATATTCAGACCTGAGACCCACGGCTTAAAGTCCCCCCCGGAAAGATTTGCTCAAAAGATTATCATCATCATCATGAACAAATTCGTTTTATGCCATGTGGCCTGTACGGTAAACCTAATGAAGATGGTCTTGAACTTTCCACCGATGTTTTGGTCTTCCTTGGTCCCTATGTCCAGTTGGGGTATATTGGAATGCCAATTTTGGAAGTGTATTTCTTGCCATTCTCCTCAGATGATTTTTCCATTCTTGTTGGTATCTTTGTATATCTTCATTTAAACTTGTTACTCCAAGTTTTCCTCTGATAATAGTGTTCCTTTGGTGATCCAGTCTATTAACTCCTAATAATGATCGTAAGAAGCGCATTTGGCTTACTTGAAGTTTATGAGAGTTTCTTTTATTTAAAATCCAAATATCACTTCCGTATTTTAGAGCAGCTTTTGATGTGATGTTATGTAATCTTAGTTTTGTCTCTGTCCTCATCTGTTTACCAAAATGTCTTCGAATTACCCCATTCATTTTATTATATTTTTGTAATTTTGAATCAATGTCACTCTTATACTCTGCAAATACACTTCCTAAGTAAGAGAAATCTGACACTTGTTCTATAATTTTTCCATCATCAAAAGATTATTACACTCTAAAAAAAATCGAATGACTCCGGCCGGGTTACAAGTCGCGAATCGCAGTTTCATTACCACTAGTCGATGACAGGTGACCATCATTTGGAAGAAAATCATAAAAAAACTATATTATTCATGTTCGGGGATGATTTATAGGCATTATCCAAAATTTATGTAGAAAATCTCATATACACTTCTCAAAACAATTAGAGGAACACTTGTAATAAATTGAATAAGTAATTGTTTTTAAAGCTGTGATGCTGAAAGTTGGACAATATGTAAATTGAATTATTAATGTTATAATTGGATACAAATTTTAAAGTTCCATGGCCTAAATACAGAGAAATTACCTCAAATAACAAATATAGATAATTTTTTTTATTTTGGAAGGCACTGGCCACTTCTAATTGGTAAGCTTCCTGATATTGCTATAGTGACGAATGTTGATTATTACCTTGTTTATTGAAGTCTCTGACAAAATGAGGGATTTAAATGAGTTTGAAGTGTATCATGCTCTACATTTTTTACGACAAGGTCAATTTCTGCGACAAGTGGCTAGAGAGCTTGGGGTTTCTCCTTCCGTGGTGTCCAGGTTACGCAACAGGCACAGAGAGACAGGTCAGTATTGTAGAAGACGTGGCCAGGGCCGTAAATTTAAAACAAGCCCCCAGGATGACAGATACGTTCTTCTTTCTGCTCTTCGACAGCGTACAAAAACTGCAAAATACCTGCAGAATGACCTTCATATGGCTTCCGGAATCCGGGTTTCAGACCAAACCGTAAGGAACAGATTAAGGAAAGAGAATATTCGTACAAAAAGGCCCGTTAAAAAACCACGCTTAACAAATGGGCATAAGGCAGCAAGACGTACGTATGCTGAAAACCATGGTGATTGGAACCTGAACCAGTGGGAGTCTGTGCTCTTCTCGGACGAATCCAGGTATCGTCTTACACGTTGTGATGATCGATTGAGGTGTGGGGACGGCCAGGAGAAAGATTTTCTGCAGAGGCTGCACAGGAAATTGATAGATTCGGAGGAGGTTCCATAATGGTATGGGCCGGAGTTATGTACAACAATCGTACGGACCTTGTACTTGTTCCCCAGCGACTGAATGCTGTCCGGTATATCGAGCACGTTCTGGAAGAGCATGTAGTACCTGCTGCCATTGGAGTAGACCCTGGATTTCTGTTTATGCATGATAATGCCAGGGCACATTCTGCGGCTGTCACCAGGGATTTCCTGAGGAGGAATGAAATTGAGGTAATGGAGTGGCCAGCGGTCAGCCCAGACCTCAACCTTATTGAACACTTGTGGGATCTTCTAGACAGGATGGTCAGGAACCGACATCAAGCTCCATAAACTCTGCAGCAACTTGGAGATGCTCTGAAGGAGGAATGGGAGAATATCCCGCAAGAGGAAATCCCGAATCTTATTGGGAGCATGCCACGAAGGTGCCAAAGTGTCATCGAATGTCGTGGAGGCCATACATGATAGTAACGCTATATAACGAGTGTTTAACTTTGAAAAATAAGCACAAGATTCAATTGCTTACATAGCGGAATTATTTGAAAAGTTATTTGTCAGCGTTATTCACTTGTTTTTACTGACATGAGCAATAAATGAATAAATAAATAACCACAAATAATGTATTTTATTAATTTCATGTTTGTATCTTTATCCAATTAAAAAATATTTGCATATTTCATAGTGTTCCTCTAATTGTTTTGAGCAGTATATATTGTCGCAAAAATATATTTTAGGATTTCAAAGATTAATTTTGTGTTATGTTATTTTCATCGTTTATGAACGTACTTTAACAACGATTGTGATAAACGTCGCAGTTCAAGTGTGGCAAGAAAGAGCTAAAATAATTATGCATGTGGCTTCTTTTTTACAAGTTCTAAATAATTTTACGTGCCGTAAGTATTGACGGGGGGGGCACGTCTTTAATTTCGATCGGAAAGATCACATACTCAGAGCTTTACGACCTGAAATATCTATAGAACGTGACAAGAATTGATTATGAAAATCTTGGTAAGAGAGCCTAGCAATGTAATCATTATTCCATCTCAATATTGGCAATAGAGTGTAGCAAAAATAAAGAGGAGGTGGAGTAAAATAAAAATTAATTAAATAAAAATAAGTTTTATTTTTATTTAATTAATGAATATGGATTTTCATCAAGTAAACACCAACTCAATTGATTAAAATAAATATCATAAAAGCTATTAACTTATATTAGGCCTATGTGTACGTTACCTGCCCAATGTCAAGTAATATAAATTGTAAACTAATTTATATTTTTGTAGATAAAACAGTTGTTATGAATATATTAACAGAAGATTCCACGAGGAAGTTGGATACAATTAATATGAGGTTCTTAACTTGCGTTAAATTGGCCGTAATATGTTTAATAAAGAAATATATTCTTCTTGAAAAGTTTGTAAAAAGATATCCTTATTGCCTAGCGACCAATATAATTATGACATAATAAACACTGTAACGTCACTGAACGTAAAACTCAAAATACTACTCCAAATGAAATTAACAAAATATTAATATTTCAGTTTCATCTGTCAACATAAACAGCTCGGGAGTTGTGAACAACGCTTCCTCCAACAGGTAAATTTCAAATACAATATTTATCTTCTTCTAAATAATTAGTTAATATGGTATCACTTTATACAGTATGATTTAAAGCTACTTTTATTGGTTATTATAACAATTTTAACTCTTTTATAAGTTCCATGATATGTTCCGTTAAGGTATTAATCAAGATTAAAGTATAAAATGGTCCTCCAAGTGGGTATTTAAATGTAGGGTAATTCTACATGAAAAACTAGTATAAGATGCCAAATAGTTTACCCATTATTGTAATATATATGTCATTAAGATAAAACACCAGTTTTGAATCCTGCCGATGATGCGACTAGTCTCGATAGCGCTACAGTTAATTAACAAATAAAGTTGAAGAGACGGACCTTTCGGGTGAATATTCCATCATTTTATACTTTAACTCTAAATTCGCAAATATTCTGCTCTACATACTTTAGCAAAATATGTTCCTGTTATGCATTAAAATTAAGCCTCTCTGCTCTACATTAAAATATATTGTCTAAAACTTGACATATTAAGCCGTTGCCTACTTGTGCCATTTCACTGATGTAGACGATATGTATGTGGTCAGCCTGTGGAGCTGTTATGACCTGTATTTACTGCATCTTCTTAAATTGTACACGTTTCTGTGTATACAAAGTAATTTATTTGCAAGATCCCAGCAAGATAAGAATTTTAAAAAGCCAAAATATAGACAATTCCTTGGGTAAATATCTTGCCTGTATAGGATCACACTAGCATCGATTTTATTCATAAACATTTTTCCTTAACAATTCTCTATGTTTTTGATGTTAACGCATTGATCTCACACTTCAACGTTATACATTTTGTAACTCAACATAACGTAGGTCCATTTTAACATAAATTTAAACAAATCAAATCTCGTTAACAAAAGCACAAAAGTCTTGGAAAAGCGAGGATGTAAAGGACCATTTTCCTTTCTTGAGTTATCTCGGGCAAACTAAATAAGTTTGGCGCAAGTTATTTGGTTTTAAAAGCTGTAAGTTAATCTCATTACAGACATCAGGAGACCCACGTCAGACATATACTGTACATCACCCGGGTTGTCAGCACTACGTGATGACTGTGTTTACGTCAAGAACATGCATCTGGTACTCATTGATATTTAGAGGCTGAGTCGACACTCAGTGCAAGGTTCCGCAAGAATGTTTAGGTATGTGGTGAAAATATCGACCCCCAACGGAAATCGATCCTTCGAGCTACCGAATTGCCATAACTAATTGTGTAACTTGTCTCCAGCAAATTGTTTCAATATATTGGATATTTTGTTTCGTGTTTTGATCATGTTGGAACTTCTACCTAAACGGAAAAGGATATAACGTATTAATCCTTCCTTTTCATTAACCTTCTTATTTTATTCCATAAACCACAAGAGAACTTTAAAATCGATGTTCTGAACAAAAAAAAAAAAAAAAAAAAAAAAAAACGTGAACCACTCATTAAACAGATACAATGTAACTGGTCACGCTAGATCATCAGGATTCCAGTTCCAACATGGAGGACACAAAAGTACAAAGCAAAATAAGAAATTAATAGGCTTAGAAAAGTGCAATTATTCAGTTACACACACAACACATTTGAACTTTTTGTCGCTCGCAGAAATGAAAATAGGTGATTTTAGTTAATTGCCATGCGCTGATTTCGAATTTGAAGTCCGTTTTTCTCTATCACCTAACAGTTTTTTGCGAGGACATGTTGAACGTTTTTCGATATATTTCGCGTATTATTGCTTATCTGCACTATTGTTTTTGAAATTATATTGCTAGAAGCACTTGATCTATGTAAAACCAAATCATATAAGATCCAAAAAGTTAAAATATTTTTTCTAAGAAGGATAAGTAGTTACGTTACAACACATGCTTAAATTGTAGCAAAAATCTCACCTTTCAAAACTTCTTCCTGGATGACGTACGCCGATAAGATGGCTCCGAAACGTCTGTGATAAGTTGCCAGCAGTAAGCAGCAAGCATGTTGGTCATTAATTTCCCTTTATAACGCCTTTCCATTTCTAAAATGTCTTCGTGGAACCTTTAGCCATGTTCATCACTGACATCACCCAAGTTCAGTGGGTAATCACTATGTTTAACAGGTCGCATGGCTGACTGCAAATTTAGATACTGAAGATAATGCTTATTTTTTAAAGTGAAACCAGATATATTGACCGTACAAAATAAGTCAGTGATGTGGTCCGTAGGTTCCCTCCACAACATTGGAACGGCAAATGGCATGCACGAATGCGAACATTTTAACCACCCTATTAAAATCCTTTGGCAGTTTGTACAGCAAAAATTGGGGCCCAATATTTATCAGTATCTCCAAATTTACTATATAAATTGTACGCCTATATAACTAGTTCTGCGCTGAGATTTTGTACAATGAGCTCCACATACGTAACAGAATAAATTAGGAGAATTCTTACAGCGTCGAGACATTGCAAAATTATAAAAACTCTAAATAGTACGTATTATGGTAGATTGTTTTAATTCACTTTCTTTGTAATGAAACACAATAATACACAATCACAATGATGTAATGTAAGACGAACTGCACAGAACGAGGTATTACAAGCCATTACTTCACCTATTTGACAGTAGCAATCAGGAAATTTTGTATACCTGTGTATTCCTGAGGGTTTAACAATCCCTAAGAGTAATAAAACCACACAAAATAAAAATAAGGGTAACCAGTTTGAGAGACAATAGCGCCTGCGACTCTCACGGAAACGATCACTTCTGCTAAAGGTTGTCGTCGAAATATCTGACTCCGGTTAGGTGATTGGAAAAAACTATCATTTTCGTCTTCTGCTAGTTTTAAAACATAGTTATTGATACATTTCAAGCCTGCGAGTAATTCTTTGTTGTTGTGTGTTATTGATGTAATAATAAACGTAATAATTTTGTTTTCGCGTTTCAAAACTCCAATAACTAAACCAGAGTTAGTATAGCTACAGGCAAGACACCCCATGCTGGTCAGATCCTCGGCAATTACCAGACTAAGAAGCAATCCAGAAGTTGATATCAAATAGTATCAGTGACGGCAGAAACACATTTCAAATCCCACCGGCAAACATGTGGATGTATAGTAGGAACATATTGGTCTAGGAAAAGATAATACCATTACGGGAGACAAACTAAAGAAATTCTGGTCCTCCAAGTGAGGATTTAAATGTAGGGTAATTCTACATGACAAACATAGTATAAGATGCCAAATGGTTTACCCGTTATTGTAATATATACAGGGTGGACCGCTCGAATGGACCTAATTTCAATTGCTTGTTACTGGCAAACGGTTGAAGATAGAAACTTAAAACAACGTTCATATTACAGAAAAACTCACCAAAGTTTTGATATCCAGATCACCACATCTCTATATGAGCCCCCAGCAGTCACTGTGACGATATCAAAGCGATGAACAATTTCTTGCCAAATACGTTGGAGTATGTCTTCTGGAATGTTCTCAATAGCCTCTATGATGCGCTCACGAAGATCACGAAGGTCTTTGACTGGGGTGGTGTAAACTTTATCTTTGACATAGCCCCAGAGAAAGAAATCCAGTGGTGTTAAATCGGGAGATCTCGAGGGCCACGCGATTGGTCCTCCCCTACCAATCCAACGGCCAGGGAAAATGTTGTCCAAAGTCGTACGAACTTCATTGGACCAGTGGGGAGGAGCGCCATCTTGCTGGAAAACGATGTTAGGCTGCAGTTGTTCAATTTGTGGAAAGAAGAACTGCTCCAGCATGTCAAGATATGTGGTACCACGAACAGTTTTCTCGGCGAAGAAAAACGGTCCAATGACCTTATTATGTGACAAACTGCACCAAACATTCATCTTCGGACTATCACGAACATGCTCTTGAATAGCGTGAGGATTCTCCGATCCCCAGATCCGCACATTATGCCGGTTTACCTTGCCTGACAAATGGAAAGTGGCTTCGTCGAGAAGAAAATCTTGGTCATGAAGTCAGGATCAGCGCCGAGACGGTCCAGCATCGTATTGGCGAATTCCACTCGTTTCGGCATGTCATTCGGCTCCAGACGTTGCACTAACTGCACTTTATATGCGTGCAGTTTGAGGCGTTTGTGGACAATCCGTTGTAATGTCGATTTTGGTATTTGAAGTTCCCGCGAAGCTCTTCTTATGACTTCCGGGGGCTTCGCTCAAATGCGGCTTGAACATTTGCTACCATTTCATCGGATGCTCTGCGACCACCACCATGCTTCTTCAACACAGATCCTGTAGCTAATAATGTATCACGCCACTTCTTTATGCTTCTAGCAGTTGGAGCATCACGGTTAAACACACGCCGGAACTCCCTTTGAACTCTAATGATTGATTTAAACTCCGCATACCACAAAACAGCTTGCGCTTTCATCTGCGGAGTCGCCATTTTCACAAACAATTAAATCTAAGAACGAGAAACGTATCTTTGTGCCATCTACCGACAGGATTCGAAACTTGGTGAGTTTTTCTGTACTATGAACGTTGTTTTAAGTTTCTATCTTCAACCGTTTGCCAGTAACAAGCAATTGAAATTAGGTGCAGCTTGCGCTTTCATCTGCGGAGTCGCCATTTTCACAAACAATTAAATCTAAGAACGAGAAACGTATCTTTGTGCCATCTACCGACAGGATTCGAAACTTGGTGAGTTTTTCTGTACTATGAACGTTGTTTTAAGTTTCTATCTTCAACCGTTTGCCAGTAACAAGCAATTGAAATTAGGTCCATTCGAGCGGTCCACCCTGTATATATATATATATATATATATATATATATATATACCATTCTTTAACATCTAAGATAATTTGTACCGCAACTAAATTACGGACGAGAAAGCTTTATCTTAAATGCATTTATTTTTTCAAGCATAAAGTTATTTTACGTGCCACAAGTAAGGACAGGGGATCCTCGTTTTTTTTATCCTTTCCGAATGTAGTAAGAGACAGTACTTTTGTACCCCGTAAAACTAACAGATGCTGCTGGTTTGAAACTGACAGAGCGCGGATTGTAACTATTATTAAATCAAGATCGTACATGAAGTCCAGGAAAAAGTAAGATTTGAAATCTGGAGAAAAATATGAAATAACTGTTGTGGTTATAACAACCACACTTACCACCTCATTTTACATGACATTACACATTTGTATTAGACCATAATCTTAAAAATAAAGGGTGTATGTTTATGTTGGAGTGTAACTGATAGTATTCTAAATTACCACTCAGCATCGTGAGGAATTTGGGTAGCTACAATAAGTTTCGGCTCGATATTGAGAAAACCAAATATAAGGGCTGGTGGAACCGACATATCACCCCTACACTGGCACGATGATCGTCTATCGCTGTGATTACCACATGTACATGTAATACTTGTCAATAGTTTAAATTGGAGTTTTGGCGCTGGATTTTAGTGCTTTGCAGTTAAAAACAGCAGATGTTTTGGACATGGCCTTTGTACGTCACATGCTTCTGTGGAACTCTTGCACCATGGATATTTTCGATAAGAACTGTCTTGCAGTTAAAAAGGCAGTTCTAACTGTTTCCTATTGTTTTATTGATAACACTAAAGTTAGTAAATAGCTACTAAACAGAAAAAAATGAAAATAAAATCAGTTGACAAACACTGGAGAAAAATGGTACTAAACTGTTTTGTCTTAGCCTATTTATATATAACATTTTCCAAACCAGATATCAAATTATCTAAAATTTAAACTTAATGCATCTTTTATGAGGACGGAACTGCACTTGTGAATACATTAGAAGCAGATTCCAAGAGGAAAATTCTATCTGAGAACAACTCGCTTCGTTGGTCTTCGTGATATATGCACGCAGTTTCTTCTTTATCCAATATAAAAATGCAGTTTGTTTCTGTTTCTTACTTTTATTTTCACTATTTTTTATCGTACACAAGTTGGTGTCTTTCGTACCAAGTCATTTCAATAAAATACATTCTCATACACTACATTTGGTGTCATGTTGTCTGCAGGAAAAGATATTCTGCTTTCCGACACGTGAAAGAGCAAAGTAGAGTTGACCACGTGACAAACAGGATTATAGTCGCTTTATAAGCTAATTTCACTGATAATTGTAATCGTTTGAAACAAATTAGCAAGTCGTTTCAGATCAATGCAATTGTTGGTACGAAACCCTATTTCCGTTTTATTCTTTGTCAGTTAGGAGGACGGCCTCAGTGATATTTTGAACCTGGTGTTTATTGCGTTTTTACACAATTTCAGCGAGTTAAGGTGTCGTAACTGTATAATTGATGATCCCTTCAATACATGTGAGTGCTTACTGGGCGGATTTAATAAATTCAAAAATTTTGTTCGAAACTACATACTTTTGTCTAGATCCATTATTGTGTCTATCAACTTAATTTTTTTTGCTTTCGCCGGAATCATGATCGCTTATTCTTTGTACCACATCATTATTTTAGCTAAAATCGCTCGATCGTGCATACATTCTTCCTTCAGGTAGTTCCTTTCTACAAGTGGAAGCACTTCTTCATTAACTTTTTTCTTCCGTTGCAAAATTCTTCTTTAAATTAGTTTACAAGAGTGTGTATCCCGGATATAGACACCATTTCCAATTTTTAAAAGATTTTCTGCAAAGCTTGTATCTCAGATTTCATATTTCGTTATTACATGCATATTTTCTCTTAAAGAAAACTTTTCTACGCGATGCAAAACATTATCATCATCTTATTCACTTCAGGGCTTAAGGCATTCGCCTGTTTCGAAATCAAAATTATTCCTTCCATCTCTTCCTAGGTCTTCGTACACCCCTTAATCCCTTTCGTTTATAATGATATGCTGTCTTGGGCACATTTTGTTCTTCCATTCTGTGAACATGCTGTATCCAGCCGACGCGGAGTTGTTGAATTCTATCTTTTATTGAATATATTTCTAATTCTCTTCTTATTTCTTCATTTCTTATGTGGTCCAATTTTTGTGCATGCTTTGGTCTTTCTTATAAAAGTCATTTCTGCACTTTGTATTCTACTGGAACTCCTCTTATTTGTTACCCAGTACTCACTACCGTGCAGAAGTACCAGTACCGCCATTGTATTGTAGAATTCAATCTTGTATCCTTCCTCGTTTCGTTTCATGTTTCAGTGTTGTATGAATGGTGTCTCACATAATTTGAAATGTTGCTAACTTATTGTCAATATCATTTCTTGTTCCAGAAAACAGTTCACAAGTCAGATAATTAAAATTTAAGACTTGTGATAGATGTTAATTTTTGTTATTATTTTCGATCTTATGGGCGACATCCCAAACATGCATTTGTTTCAACGGCCGATGTTTATTTTGTAGTTACTCGCCAAATCTGAAAAAAAAAGTCTTGTTAGGTAGAATAAAATTCTGCCCATTATTTTTGTGTTCTTCCAAAGTTGCTGAGTGTTTTTCTACGGGGCACTGTACATTCATCCCATGAAGTTAAATAGTGTCGCATTAACAGCAGACCACGTGCCGTCACAGACTGGAAACTCTTGTTCGTAATTTCAAAGCGCAATGCGCCGTTTTCTCGCCCTTTAATAATATGACCTTGTACACTGGAATTTGTGGCTAAAACCTAATTAATGAAAAATAATTAAGCAGTGCTCCCTGTTTAATATAAATAATACAGCCTAATCCACCTTTCATCTGTTTCAGAACGATTTATGTCCTGTGGAATACAGAAAGCTTTGTTTACACGCGGTTACTAACACCAGAGGTCTGATATGTGTGTGTGTGTAGTGATGTCATTTTAAATGAGCCTACTTCTTCTACGTAAGATTAAACATTTTATTAAAAATATAAATTTCGTAAAACGTTTGTATAAAATGGGTCTTGTTGCATAGCAGTAACAAAAATGATGACGTAATGACTTATGTTACGGAGCAACGCCACTGAATGTGCAATTGTAAAGTAACTTTAAAATTTGATATTGATAAAATATTAACATTTCACAGATTAAATGGACAACTGTTTCATCTATGAATATAGTTAGTAATTTGTAGGATGAACAATGGTCAATGCTCCCTTTATCAGGTAAATACTAAATACATTTAGGAATGCCACATTTATCATAGATTAAATGTTTGAAAATATATCACGTGTTATACTGTACATATTTGAAACCTAATTGTTTACACTTTATAACAAATTTAAATATCTTTTTTTCAATGACTCCAGTTTGTCCTTTTAGACATTTCTGGTGTTCTCTCCTGGCAATAGCGTAATGGTAACCTACTTCTGAGATTGGGGCGCCTAGAAGGCGGGATTACGTTGACCCGATGATACGATGGGTGATGATGATGATAATAGTGCGCCAGGAGAGTCCCTAATGCTAAGCGTAATCTAAGATAAATATGAATGATGATTGCGATGGCCATATGATTTCGGGGACCGTTTAAGCCTTAAAGATTTCCTGACATTTGTCTTACAGGTGAGGAAAAATCCCGATAAAAACCTCACCCTGGAAAACTGTCCCGAACGAGGATCGAACCCGGGCCCACTGGGTGAATACCTCGAGACCACAGCGGTGGACTAGAAATTTAAATTTAAATTGTATATTTGCTGTTTTATATATTTTTATATAAGATTTTGCTATTTTAATTACAAACGTAACTTTGAAATTAACGTGTTGAGACTTGTTGTTCGCATTTAATAGTTGGTAAAAATAAAGAGAACATTTTCTATCTAAACCGAGGCTTGAAACCTCGACACGCTGACGCACTGAGCTGTTGTATTGTTTAAGCAATCCAGGAGCAGAAACAAACCGTTCTCCATTCGAAATCACTGCACAGTACAGAGTACAGTAGAGTTTATTCCATTAACAACACATTTTCACATGTGTTTTATTCGGTGTCATATCAGTTAATTATAGAAGTAGCATAGATGTACTCAGTCTTGTTGTTCGTACGCAAGAGTTAAAACAATTGGAAAGAAAAAACAATGTGCATAAACCGATATTCTAATCCAACATCTCTAGATTTGTGTCTGCTCTTAAATTGCATAAGTAGCACAATTGGTTAATATTCCACTCAATCAGCACAAATACAAATAAATATTTGACAAATATAGATATACACTATGCTAATTATAAACAGTTAAAGATACATTAAAATGTAGCAATGTAAATTTCATGTACAAACAAACATTTTATACGATAATAACAAATAATAATACTTACGATAATAATAATAATAATAATATAATAATAATAATAATAATAATAATAATAATAATAAAAATAATAATAAGAATAATATCCAAATGATAAATTATACGAGAAACACCAATTAATATATGTACGTTACACTGGGTAATAATGAAGTCGAGGTTAGAGCAAATGTAAATTTAGATTTCTTTTAAAAGATGCCAATGTCCGGCAGCCCCTTATTTCTTGTGGTAGGGAATTCCAGTTGCGAGAAGTGAAGATGGTATATGACAAGGACTGATGTGATGTCCTATGTTGCGGTATATTAAGCAAGAGACTATGTTGTGATCTTGTGTTTAAGTTATGGTTCGAGGATAGATACGGGGAAACGGGATGATAAATAATTGGGAATCGAGGTATGCAGGATCTTAAATAAGAGAATTAGACAGTGCGATTTTCTTCTTTTAGATGTAGCCATGACAATTCGTGGAAAAATGGAGAAATGTGATCGTATTTTCGAACATTAAATATGAATCTGATACACATATTATGGACACGCTGCAGTTTGTCCGACAATCCGTCACTTATGTCAGTTAGTAGAACGTCACAATAGTCAAAATGCGCCATCACTAACGTTTGAATATGGTTTTACCATATCCATGAAAGGTAATACATGAATTTACGAAAACTTAGTTTTAAAATTACGAAATATTCTCTTTTACATAATTACAGAGTGCTATTCGTTAATCTCTTTTAAAATAAAGCACTCCGCTGCTTAACTTTCAGCGTTGTGTCCATGTTACGTCAAGTAAGGTAATAGAAAATGAAATAATAATTTATATAATTTTTTATTTCTCTGATTTGTTTCGGAACAGATCGTTATTTTATTTCTGATATGTTCAACCTTCATCTTGAAACAAAAGTTATCTCTGAAAATCGATTGTCCGCTTCTTGAGCCGTAACCACACATTTTACAGAACGTCACGAGATTTATAAAAAAATAATGAGTATGAAAGAGCATAAACGTATTTTTTGAGTTACCGGAGAAATCACACACAATCTAAGTTACCTCTTGGCTATTTATTTTTAAAAAAATCAAGCGATCCTGTAAAAAAGAGAAACATTTTTAAAGAGAAGATGAATGTTCTCTAAATGTATACAAGACATAGGAACCCCGGGAAACAAGATACAAAGGCAAGGGTCTGGGCTGGAACAAATATAATTGTAAATGAAAGTCGGGATATGCTTTCAGATTCCAGGAGTATATTAAGTAGATGGAAGATATTTTTAATCAACTACTGAGAGTATATGCAGAACAAGGTATTGTACAGCACGATTTACAGACAACATATCAGTCGCAGAGCCAAGCTCACTAGGGATTCAAATAGCGATAGCAAACATTAGACGTATGAAGCATCAGGTTCACAGCAGAACTAACAACATTAGGTGACGAACATTTTGTGGACAAGATATAACAAATGTATAAACGATTTGGGAAAAAACTCTTCAAATAAAATGGAAAAAATATTGTCGTGCCAAACTCCACAAAAAAGAGAAGACTGACTGCAACAACTAAAGAGGCATCACATTATTTTCAATTTCTTACAAAACCATAACAAATATATATCCACACTTAGTCCCTATGTTGGCAATATAATAACGAGATCATGAATGTGGGATATAAACAATTTGAGTCAAAATAGGCCATAATGTTATTATAAGACAATTGTTTTTAATTAATGTGAATATAAGGATAGTGTACATCAAGGTACAGCACCGGTACTATTCAGTTAAAGTTGTTTAGTTTCCAGATGCACTACGGAAATGCTAACATGTTATACCTCAGACGAATGTGTCTCAATGGAGCACACACAATATTGATCGGCAAACAGTACTCAGATACATTTGAAATATATAATGGACTAAAGCAAGCCGATGTACTTTCTCTTCTAATATTAAATTTTGTACTTCAGAATGTCAACAAAACTTTATAGAATGAAGCGGGTGTACAGTTGTATGGTATTAAAAAGCTGTGATGATGTAGAAATGTTGGATGTACGAGGGTAGAACCCGAATATTCTCTTGATTAATGCCAAGTTATTGGGGCAGAAAATACACATCAATGCACTAAACATCAAGGATCTGACACAGACGTTTAATACTAATTGGAAATGAACAGCAAATGCAAAATGAGGGACCATTTTAGTAACTGGTTCAATTAAAATATTCTATAACAATTACTAACAGCAATGAGGTACAGGTATCAATTAAGATGTGGACTATTTTATGAAAATACATTCTATTAAGCTTTACAGGGACACTTACCTTACAAATTCGCTCAAAAAGACGATTAACTGAAAATATATAAAATGTTTATCTTGCAGTTATGTGGATATTAATCACGAACTCTTACTTTAAGGTAGGAGGTGAGATTATGAACTTCATAGGGAAACGTTGCACCGAAACGAGACCAACAGACAAGTGACTGGCGAAGACTTGGTGAGCTACATATTCTTCATATGATGAGGAATGTGACGAGCAAAACATGTGGAATAAATTGGCAATGAAATAAACTCACTTTAGTAGAACCAAAGGGAAATCGTCCGGTAAGTCGGCCAAGACTGAGGTGGGAGAATAACATTAACTGTGATTTGAGGAAAGAGGCGGATCCGTAACGCAAGTGGGTGTACGATCAAATCTCATAGCTGGTGTCTCGGATACTTCATGTGCGTCTCGTATTTGAAGGTACGGAGATTAGCCAGGTTTTCTTGTTGATTTTTCCCGTTTTCTCCTGCCACAAATTAAATTCCATCATCTCTCAATACTCATCTCATTCACTTCGTTTCATTTTGTTCATCCGCCCTTGTGACTTACTAGGCTCACACCTTGCTGTTCGCAGACATCTATAAATATAGGGGCTCATCTCATCTTAACCTTCGAACAGACTCCTTGTTGGCCACTGGTTATTATTATTATTAGTAATAGTAGTAGCAGTAGCAGTAGCAGTAGGAGTAGCAGTAGCAGTAGCAGTAGCAGTAGGAGTAGCAGTAGGAGTAGCAGTAGGAGTAGCAGTAGGAGTAGCAGTAGGAGTAGCAGAAGCAGTAGCAGAAGCAGTAGGAGTAGGAGTAGCAGTAGGAGTAGCAGTAGGAGTAGGAGTAGCAGTAGGAGTAGCAGTAGGAGTAGCAGTAGGAGTAGCAGTAGGAGTAGCAGTAGCAGTAGCAGTAGGAGTAGGAGTAGCAGTAGGAGTAGCAGTAGGAGTAGCAGTAGGAGTAGCAGTAGGAGTAGCAGAAGCAGTAGCAGAAGCAGTAGGAGTAGGAGTAGCAGTAGCGGGTAGCGGGTAGAGGGTAGCGGGTAGCAGCAGGAGCAGCAGCAGCAGGAGCAGTAGCAGTAGGAGTAGCAGTAGCAGTAGCAGTAGGAGTAGCAGTAGCAGTAGCAGTAGCAGTAGGAGTAGGAGTAGCAGTAGGAGTAGCAGTAGGAGTAGCAGTACGAGTAGCAGAAGCAGTAGCAGAAGCAGTAGGAGTAGGAGTAGCAGTAGCGGGTAGCGGGTAGCGGGTAGAGGGTAGCGGGTAGCAGCAGGAGCAGCAGCAGCAGGAGCAGTAGCAGTAGGAGTAGCAGTAGCAGTAGCAGTAGGAGTAGCAGTAGCAGTAGCAGTAGCAGTAGGAGTACGAGTAGCAGTAGGAGTAGCAGTACGAGTAGCAGAAGCAGTAGGAGTAGCAGGAGCAGTAGCAGTAGCAGTAGGAGTAGGAGTAGCAGTAGCAGTAGCAGTAGCAGTAGGAGTAGCAGTAGCAGTAGCAGTAGCAGTAGCAGTAGCAGTAGGAGTAGCAGTAGCAGTAGCAGTAGCAGTAGCAGTAGGAGTAGCAGTAGCAGTAGGAGTAGCAGGAGCAGTAGCAGTAGCAGTAGGAGTAGCAGTAGCAGTAGGAGTAGCAGGAGCAGTAGCAGTAGCAGTAGGAGTAGGAGTAGCAGTAGCAGTAGCAGTAGCAGTAGGAGTAGCAGTAGCAGTAGCAGTAGCAGTAGCAGTAGGAGTAGCAGTAGCAGTAGCAGTAGCAGTAGCAGTAGGAGTAGCAGTAGCAGTAGCAGTAGCAGTAGGAGTAGGAGTAGCAGTAGGAGTAGCAGTAGGAGTAGCAGTAGGAGTAGCAGTACGAGTAGCAGAAGCAGTAGCAGAAGCAGTAGGAGTAGCAGTAGGAGTAGCAGTAGCGGGTAGCGGGTAGAGGGTAGCGGGTAGCAGCAGGAGCAGCAGCAGCAGGAGCAGTAGCAGTAGGAGTAGCAGTAGCAGTAGCAGTAGGAGTAGCAGTAGCAGTAGGAGTAGCAGTAGGAGTACGAGTAGCAGTAGGAGTAGCAGTACGAGTAGCAGAAGCAGTAGCAGAAGCAGTAGGAGTAGCAGGAGCAGTAGCAGTAGCAGTAGGAGTAGGAGTAGCAGTAGCAGTAGCAGTAGCAGTAGGAGTAGCAGTAGCAGTAGCAGTAGCAGTAGGAGTAGCAGTAGCAGTAGCAGTAGCAGTAGGAGTAGCAGTAGGAGTAGCAGTACGAGTAGCAGAAGCAGTAGCAGAAGCAGTAGGAGTAGGAGTAGCAGTAGCGGGTAGCGGGTAGCGGGTAGAGGGTAGCGGGTAGCAGCAGGAGCAGCAGCAGCAGGAGCAGTAGCAGTAGGAGTAGCAGTAGCAGTAGCAGTAGGAGTAGCAGTAGCAGTAGCAGTAGCAGTAGGAGTAGCAGTAGCAGTAGCAGTAGGAGTACGAGTAGCAGTAGGAGTAGCAGTACGAGTAGCAGAAGCAGTAGCAGAAGCAGTAGGAGTAGCAGGAGCAGTAGCAGTAGCAGTAGGAGTAGGAGTAGCAGTAGCAGTAGCAGTAGCAGTAGGAGTAGCAGTAGCAGTAGCAGTAGCAGTAGCAGTAGCAGTAGGAGTAGCAGTAGCAGTAGCAGTAGCAGTTAGTAGTAGGAGTAGCAGTAGCAGTAGCAGTAGCAGTAGGAGTAGGAGTAGCAGTAGCAGTAGCAGTAGCAGTAGCAGTAGCAGTAGCAGTAGCAGTAGCAGTAGCAGTAGCAGTAGCAGTAGCAGTAGGAGTAGCAGTAGCAGTAGCAGTAGCAGTAGGAGTAGCAGTAGCAGTAGCAGTAGCAAGTAGGAGTAGCAGTAGCAGTAGCAGTACAGCAGTAGGAGTAGCAGTAGAGCAGTAGCAGTAGGATAGCATAGCAGTAGCAGTAGCAGTAGCAGTAGCAGTAGCAGTAGGAGTAGGAAGTAGCAGTAGCAGTAGCAGTAGCAGTAGCAGTAGCAGTAGCAGTAGGAGTAGAGCAGTAGCAGTAGCAGTAGCAGTACAGTAGCAGTAGGAGTAGCAGTAGCAGTAGCAGTAGCAGTAGCAGTAGCAGTAGCAGTAGCAGTAGCAGTAGTAGCAGTAGCAGTAGCAGTAGCAGTAGCAGTAGGAGTAGCAGTAGCAGTAGCAGTAGAGCAGTAGCAGTAGGAGTAGCAGTAGTAGCAGTAGCAGTAGGCAGTAGCAGTAGCAGTAGGAGTAGGAGTAGCAGTAGCAGTAGCAGTAGCAGTAGCAGTAGCAGTAGCAGTAGCAGTAGGAGTAGCAGTTAGCAGTAGCAGCATAGGAGTAGCAGTAGCAGTAGCAGTAGCAGTAGGAGTAGCAGTAGCAGGATAGCAGTAGGAGTAGGAGTAGCAGTAGCAGTAGCAGTAGGAGTAGCAGTAGCAGTAGCAGTAGCAGTAGCAGTAGGAGTAGCAGTAGCAGTAGCAGTAGCAGTAGCAGTAGCAGTAGCAGTAGCAGTAGCAGTAGCAGTAGCAGTAGCAGCAGTAGCAGTAGGTAGTAGTCAGTAGCAGTAGCAGCAGTAGCAGTAGCAGGGCAGGAGTAGGAGTAGCAGTAGGAGTAGCAGTAGCAGTAGCAGTAGCAGTAGCAGTAGCAGTAGCAGTAGCAGTAGCAGTAGCAGTAGGAGTAGGAGTAGCAGTAGGAGTAGCAGTAGGAGTAGCAGTACGAGTAGCAGTAGGAGTAGCAGAAGCAGTAGCAGAAGCAGTAGGAGTAGCAGTAGGAGTAGCAGTAGGAGTAGCAGTAGCAGTAGCAGTAGGAGTAGCAGTAGCAGTAGCAGTAGCAGTAGGAGTAGCAGTAGCAGTAGGAGTAGGAGTAGCAGTAGCAGTAGCAGTAGCAGTAGCAGTAGCACAGTAGGAGTAGCAGCAGTAGCAGTAGCAGTAGCAGTAGGAGTAGCAGTAGCAGTAGCAGTAGGAGTAGGAGTAAGCAGTAGCAGTAGCAGTAGGAGTAGCAGTAGCAGTAGCAGTAGCAGTAGCAGTAGCAGTAGGAGTAGCAGTAGCAGTAGCAGTAGCAGGCAGCAGTAGCAGTAGGAGTAGCAGTAGCAGTAGCAGTAGCAGTAGCAGTAGCAGTAGGAGTAGCAGTAGCAGTAGCAGTAGCAGTAGCAGTAGCAGTAGCAGTAGCAGTAGGAGTAGCAGTAGCAGTAGCAGTAGCAGTAGCAGTAGGAGTAGCAGTAGCAGTAGCAGTAGCAGTAGCAGTAGCAGTAGCAGTAGCAGTAGCAGTAGCAGTAGGAGTAGCAAGTAGCAGTAGCAGTAGGCAGTAGGAGTAGCAGTAGTAGCAGTAGCAGTAGCAGTAGCAGTAGCAGTAGCAGTAGCAGTAGCAGTAGCAGTAGGAGTAGCAGTAGCAGTAGCAGTAGCAGTAGCAGTAGGAGTAGCAGTAGCAGTAGCAGTAGCAGTAGCAGTAGCAGTAGCAGTAGCAGTAGGAGTAGCAGTAGCAGTAGCAGTAGCAGTAGCAGTAGCAGTAGCAGTAGCAGTAGCAGTAGCAGTAGGAGTAGCAGCCAGCAGTAGCAGTAGCAGTAGCAGTAGCAGCAGTAGCAGTAGCAGTAGGACAGTAGCAGTAGGAGTAGGAGTAGCAGTGCAGCAGTAGCAGCAGTAGCAGTAGCAGTAGCAGCAGCAGTAGCAGCAGCAGTAGCAGTAGCATTATTAATTATTTTTTTGTGGAAAGTAATTTAAATAGGTGATTATCCGAAAACAATAGATCAGGATTGGGAAAAATGGAGAGCTTATGTTCGTGTGGCCATGAACCTACGGATTCGATAGTGGTAGTGGTTTAGTTAGTTATCAAATTATTCCACAACAATCCTTCGAAGAACCCTAGGAGAGTTATGAGCCCTGCTTCATAACGAGAATATCCATTCATCCATAGTAATTCTGCCCGAGGGCAGGTCTTTCACTGCAATCGCAGAATTTTCATACTATGCTTACAGCTTTATTATTAATTGTAGGTGTGGTAGCTTCCCGTTGCTTTCCACACCGGTGAAGGATGGTGATGATGATGATATGGATAAGGATAATGATGATGATGGGCATATGATTTCGGGGACCGGTTGGGCCTTAAATTTTTCCTGACATTTGTCTTACAGGTAAGAAAAAACCCGATAAAACCTCACCCACAAAAAACTGCCCCGAACGGGGACCGAACCCGGACCCGCTGCCTGAGAAGGCAGCACGCTACCTCGAGATCACAGCGGTGGAGAGAATATACAAATGATGCTTATATTGTTCAAAACTACTGATTCGATTGACGACAATTCAAAATGATGACAAAACTAAGTTTAGTCACGTTTTAATAGTTCTGACCCTTTCTGAAATAAAAATATTATGATCTTTATATTTTTAGTATTGGCTTAAACTATTTTGCATCCGAATCCAAGTTTTTCAACATGTTCTGTTTCATATCGCAGCTGATGTTCTTACTACTTGTATTAAACGCAGGTGTTCATTATTTTTTTACTCTGTATTATTTTTTAGTTGGTGCAGCGCTTTAGTGCATCTATGTAAGCGACTGTGGGTGACGATAGGAACTGTAATCCACACATTAAATACGTACATAATGACTGGCCGCATCGCATCTACAGTTGTACCAAGGCCATTATCAAGCAGCAAGGATAATACAGCATAATAAACACATGGGTCCCAGGTGGAGTAACTGCATAGTAATTCATAAGCAATTAACGACACTCTTTAACAGCTATGTTCATTAGCGTCGTACTTTATATCTAGCCGCGAAATGGCTAACAAACTTTCTCAGAGCCGTGTTCTTGTTGATGGAACCAGGTCTTTAATTGCCTTCCGAAGGTAGGTAACAACCAGACCAGGATGATCCATAGACGTGCATAAGAAGTAAGAATAAATAACTTTTGCACCAATATTTTATTCCCAAAGTCAAATATTATCTGAAATAGTAAATGAATGTCAAGTTTTGAAGATAAAACTATCCATACGAATATATAAATACGAGAAAATAGGTGTAAATTGTTATTTAAATAGGTTTGGTCATTCTTTCTTCTGTACGTTCAATTAACATTTTTATTAAACATATATATTTCATAGAGGTTTGTATAAATGTCGCTTTTACAGCAATAACGCGCATGATAACGTTACGTAGCGACGTCACGCAATGTGGAGTTGAAAAATATTATCACAAATTAATATTATAAATATTAACATTTAACAAATTATAATTGTAAAGTGTTCAATCTATCGAGTTATACAGATAAACGGACAAAGGTCCCTCCGTCAGGTAAATACTGGAAACATGTTCTATAAAGTATCTAACATATTTAAATGCTTGTTATGTGATATCATCTGATAGACTGTAAATATATTTGAAGCAAACTGAATGAACGCTATAACAAATTTAACTTTATCATGAGAAATATTATGATTTTCTTCGTACGGATAATATTGTTTTCTATCTTTCCTTTAAATTAAGCGTCTCCGTTCTTTAAAATAATATAAACTTCGTGTGGCGACAGGCACATCGTCCACTAACGGCTTGTGACGTGTGTGCCATTTTACTGTGGGTGAAATGTGATCAGCTTTGTCGATTTCCATAGAGACGAAAAGTGGCAAGAAAAGGGTTTTTCTACGATACTACATGTCCAATATTAAATTATATAGAATTAAACTTTATTAAGAAACACTGTGTTATGCAATATTTAAGTATTGAATTCCTTGAGAAAACTGAGTGCAATTTGTTACGTGGCTCCTCCCGACTTCACTCCAAAAGCGTCAAACAGATATGGGCATAACCTCCCAGTTATATCACGTGGATGAGAAACCTGGATCCCTGGGAGGACAAAGGTATGCGACTGTTTCAGAATATTCTAAGGGAAACCTTTAGGCAAAAAATAGACGAACAGAGAGATGAATATAGAAATCAATTAACAATGAAACTATATGGGAAGCCAGATGTAATAAGAATATTAAAGTCTCGTGAATTGCGATCAGATGGAATGTGGAAGAATTGAGAATGAAAGAGGGACATGAGGAGTGCTTGTAGGAAAACCAGAGCGAAAGCGTCCAGTAGGTAGACCAAAAGTAAGGTAGGAGAATAACATTCATCTTGATTAGTGGGATGTAAATTATACAGGGGATATTTGGGATGGATTTGCTCAGGATTCGGATATATGGAGAGCTTTCTTCACTCTTCCACGAACCTCGGTTTGGATAGTGCGGTTATGATGTTCCTCCGCAACGTCCAATAAATGTTTTAATAAAAGATGTAACATAATTTTCATTAAGAATACAAAATCGAGCCTTGTTACATAGGATTACTATAATGTTAACGTAACAATTGTTAGGTTACGAAGCAACGCCGCTGAATGTGAAACTCAAAAATATACTTTTATATAACACCCGGCGTGCGCTCCTACGTCTAAATAAATGAAAATTGATGTGCTTTTATATTTAGTTAAATAAGTATAATGAAAACTAATTATAAATTTATATATTTTAAATATCCCGTACTGATTACCCGGCGTTGCCCGGGAATCTACTCATCCCTATCTTCTTGACATAAATGAGCTGAAAGACGAAGATTAGTGTAATTCTTATGATTAGTTGAATAAGTAAAATGAGAAATAATTATATGTCTATCGTAATTATTTTAAGATTCCTCATGCTGATTACCCGGTGTTGCCCGGCAATCTACTTATCTCGATCTTCTTGGCATAAATGAGCTAAAAGACAAAATTCGTTATTGTGAGTTATACGTAAAAGAATACCTTCTATGCTTGCACAGGAATCTTCGTACTTGTCTCGATCTTCTTGGCATCAATGAAAGACAAAAATGGTTATTGTGAGTTATCCATAAGACATAAACATATGCTGTCGCGGACTTTTTTGTAGACTGTTTTAAGATATTCAATTCTATGAACATTAATTTTGTGTATTTGTTATGGTTTAGGCAGCGTAAACCATTTAAGCATCCAACGAGCTACTTTTTTAACGTTTTCTATTACAAAGGGTGATTTTTAAGGGTGTAGGAGTTGAGTATCACAACTCTCTTATAGCCTATGTTCATCTCCTGAACATTTTGCAAAAAGCCCCATCACAAACGAATCAACGGTATGGCCGCGCATAAAGTACGAAGAAACAAACAAACAAACATTAATTTTTATATGTTAGATCAATAATATACCGTATTAATATTTCACAGATTACAATCAAAAGTGTTTCATCTATGAATTTACACAACTGAAATGTGTAGACAGATCAACGTTTAAGGTTACTCTGAGATATAAAAATTATATACTTTTTTTAAATGCTATATTTATCATAGTTTAAATGCTAGTCAATACGATGTCACTTGATACATGACATATGTGGTCAGCCTTTACATTCCCCAGCATATTTTTCGCTATTTACTAAAACGTGTTTAATCCAGAACGTGAATAATGCGGAAATCTGTCCAATGTGAACAAATTTATTGGTCCCGGCAGAATAATAGTAATTTTATATGTATTTATTTTGTATAAAACGGAATGTGTCCAACGCTAAAACGGAAGGATATTTGTACACAATGTTGTAAAAAAAATCCCCTTAGGCGAATTAACATTAAGTGAAGGTTCTTGCCGCATGTAGAAGTAGATCTGGAATTAACAGTAAGTGATGGTTCTTGCCGCATGTAGAAGTAGATCTGGAATTAACAGTAAGTGATGGTTCTTGCCGCATGTAGAGGTAGATCTGGAATTAACAGTAAGTGATGGTTCGTGCCGCATGTAGAAGTAGATCTGGAATTCACAGTAAGTGATGGTTCTTGCCGCATGTAGAAGTAGATCTGAATTAACAGTAAGTGGATGGTTCTTGCCGCATGTAGAAGTAGATCTGGAATTAACAGTAAGTGATGGTTTCTTGCCGCATGTAGAAGTAGATCTGGAATTAACAGTAACTGCTGGTTCTTGCCGCACGTAGAAGTAGATCTGGAATTAACAGTAAGTGATGGTTCTTGCCGCCGCATGTAGAAGTAGATCTGGAATTAACAGTAAGCGATGGTTCGTGCCGCATGTAGAGGTAGATCTGGAATTAACAGTAAGTGATGGTTCTTGCCGCATGTAAAAGTAGATCTGGAATTAACAGTAAGAGATGGTTCTTGCAGCATGTAGAAGCAGATCTCGAATTAACAGTAAATGATGGTTCTTGCCGCATGTAGAAGTAGATCTGGAATTAACAGTAAGTGATGGTTCTTGCCGCATGTAGAAGTAGATCTGGAATTAAAGTAAGTGATGGTTCTTGCCGCATGTAGAAGTAGATCTGGAATTAACAGTAAGCGATGGTTCGTGCCGCATGTAGAGGTAGATCTGGAATTAACAGTAAGTGATGGTTCTTGCCGCATGTAGAAGTAGATCTGGAATTAACAGTATGTGATGGTTCTTGCCGCATGTAGAAATAGATCTGGAATTAAGAGTAAGTGATGGTTCTTGCCGCATGTAGAAGTAGATCTGGAATTAACAGTAAGTGATGGTTCTTGCCGCATGTAGAAGTAGATCTGGAATTAAGAGTAAGTGATGGTTCTTGCCGCATGTAGAGGTAGATCTGGAATTAAGAGTAAGTGATGGTTCTTGCCGCATGTAGAAGTAGATCTGGAATTAACAGTAAGTGATGGTTCTTGCCGCATGTAGAAGTAGATCTGGAATTAACAGTAAGTGATGGTTCTTGCCACATGTAGAAGTAGATCTGGAATTAACAGTAAGTGATGGTTCATGCCGCATGTAGAAGTAGATCTGGAATTAACAGTAAGTGATGGTTCTTGCCGCATTTAGAAGTAGATCTGGAATTAACAGTAAGTGATGGTTCTTGCCGAATGTAGAAGTAGATCTGGAATTAAGAGTAAGTGATGGTTCTTGCCGCATGTAGAAGTAGATCTGAAATTAACACTAAGTGATGGTTCTTGCCGCATGTAGAGGTAGATCTAGAATTAACAGTAAATGATGGTTCTTGCCGCATGTAGAAGTAGATCTGGAATTAACAGTAAGTGATGGTTCTTGCCGCATGTAGAAGTAGATCTGGAATTAACAGTAAGTGATGATACTTGCCGCATGTAGAAGTACATCTGGAATTAACAGTAAGTGATGGTTCTTGCCGCATGTAGAATTACATCTGGAATTAACAGTAAGTGATGGTTCTTGCCGCATGTACAAGAAGATCTGGAATTAACAGTAAGTGAGGTTCTTGCCACATTTAGAAGTTGATCTGGAATTAACAGTAAGTGATGGTTCTTGCCGCATGTAGAAGTAGATCTGGAATTAACAGTAAGTGATGGTTCTTGCCGAATGTAGAAGTAGATCTGGAATTAACAGTAAGTGATGGTTCTTGCCGAATGTAGAAGTAGGTCTGGAATTAACAGTAAGTGATGGTTCTTGCCGAATGTAGAAGTAGGTCTGGAATTAACAGTAAGTGATGGTTCTTGCCGCATGTAGGGGTAGATCTGGAATTAACAGTAAGTGATGGTTCTTGCAGCATGTAGAAGTAGATTTGGAATTAACAGTAAGTGATGGTTCTTGCCGCATGTAGGGGTAGATCTGGAATTAGCAGTAAGTGATGGTTCTTGCCGCATGTAGAAGTAGATCTGGAATTAAGAGTAAGTGATGGTTCTTGCCGCATGTCGATGTAGATCTGGAATTAACAGTAAGTGATGGTACTTGCCGCATGTAGGGGTAGATCTGGAATTAACAGTAAGTGATGGTTCTTGCCGCATGTAGAAGTAGATCTGGAATTATCAGTAAGTGATGGTTCTTGCCGCATGTAGAAGTAGATCTGGAATTAACAGTAAGTGATGGTTCTTGTCGCATGTAGAAGTAGATCTGGAATTAACAGTAAGTGATGGTTCTTGCCGCATGTAGAAGTAGATCTGGAATTAACAGTAAGTGATGGTTCTTGCCGCATGTAGAGGTAGATCTGGAATTAACAGTAAGTGATGGTTCGTGCCGCATGTAGAAGTAGATCTGGAATTCACAGTAAGTGATGGTTCTTGCCGCATGTAGAAGTAAATCTGGAATTTACAGTAAGTGATGGTTCTTGCCGCATGTAGAAGTAGATCTGGAATTAACAGTAAGTGATGGTTCTTGCCGCATGTAGAAGTAGATCTGGAATTAACAGTAACTGCTGGTTCTTGCCGCACGTAGAAGTAGATCTGGAATTAACAGTAAGTGATGGTTCTTGCCGCCGCATGTAGAAGTAGATCTGGAATTAACAGTAAGCGATGGTTCGTGCCGCATGTAGAGGTAGATCTGGAATTAACAGTAAGTGATGGTTCTTGCCGCATGCAAAAGTAGATCTGGAATTAACAGTAAGAGATGGTTCTTGCAGCATGTAGAAGCAGATCTCGAATTAACAGTAAATGATGGTTCTTGCCGCATGTAGAAGTAGATCTGGAATTAACAGTAAGTGATGGTTCTTGCCGCATGTAGAAGTAGATCTGGAATTAACAGTAAGTGATGGTTCTTGCCGCATGTAGAAGTAGATCTGGAATTAACAGTAAGTGATGGTTCTTGCCGCATGTAGAAGTAGATCTGGAATTAACAGTAAGTGTTGGTTCTTGCCGCATGTAGAAGTAGATCTGCAATTAACAGTATGTGATGGTTGTTGCCGCATGTAGAAATAGATCTGGAGTTAAGAGTAAGTGATGGTTCTTGCCGCATGTAGAAGTAGATCTGGAATTAACAGTAAGTGATGGTTCTTGCCGCATGTAGAAGTAGATCTGGAATTAACAGTAAGTGATGGTTCTTGCCGCATGTAGAAGTAGATCTGGAATTAAGAGTAAGTGATGGTTCTTGCCGCATGTAGAAGTAGATCTGGAATTAACAGTAAGCGATGGTTCTTGCCGCACGTAGAAGTAGATCTGGAATTAACAGTAAGTGCTGGTTCTTGCCGCACGTAGACGTAGATCTGGAATTAACAGTAAGTGATGGTTCTTGCCGCACGTAGAAGTAGATCTGGAATTAACAGTAAGTGATGGTTCTTGCCGCATGTAGAAGTAGATCTGGAATTAACAGTAAGTGATGGTTCTTGCCGCATGTAGAAGTAGATCTGGAATTAACAGTAAGTGATGGTTCTTGCCACATGTAGAAGTAGATCTGGAATTAACAGTAAGTGATGGTTCTTGGCGCATGTAGAAGTAGATCTTGAATTAACAGTAAGTGATGGTTCTTGCCGCATGTAGAAGTAGATCTGGAATTAACAGTAAGTGATGGTTCTTGCCGCATGTAGAAGTAGATCTGCAATTAACAGTAAGTGATGGTTCTTGCCGCATGTAGAATTAGATCTGGAATTAACAGTAAGTGATGGTTCTTGCCGCCGCATGTAGAAGTAGATCTGGAATTAACAGTAAGTGATGGTTCCTGCCGCATGTAGAAGTAGATCTGGAATTAACAGTAAGTGATGGTTCTTGTCGCATGTAGAACTAGATCTGGAATTAACAGTAAGTGATGGTTCTTGCCGCATGTAGAAGTAGATCTGGAATTAACAGTAAGTGATGGTTCTTGCCGCATGTAGAAGTAGATCTGGAATTAACAGTAAGTGATGGTTCTTGCCGCATGTAGAAGTAGATCTGGAATTAACAGTAAGTGATGGTTCTTCCCGCATGTAGAGGTAGATCTGGAATTAAGAGTAAGTGATGGTTCTTGCCGCATGTAGAAGTAGATCTGGAATTAAGAGTAAGTGATGGTTCTTGCCGCATGTAGAAGTAGATCTGGAATTAAGGGTAAGTGATGGTTCTTGACGCATGTAGAAGTAGATCTGGAATTAACAGTAAGTGATGGTTCATGCCGCATGTAGAAGTAGATCTGGAATTAAGAGTAAGTGATGGTTCTTGCCGCATTTAGAAGTAGATCTGGAATTAACAGTAAGTGATGGTTCTTGCCGAATGTAGAAGTAGATCTGGAATTAAGAGTAAGTGATGGTTCTTGCCGCATGTAGAAGTAGATCTGGAATTAACACTAAGTGATGGTTCTTGCCGCATGTAGAAGTAGATCTGGAATTAACAGTAAGTGATGGTTCTTGCCGCATGTAGAAGTAGATCTGGAATTAACAGTAAGTGATGGTTCTTGCCGCATGTAGAAGTAGATCTGGAATTAACAGTAAGTGATGGTTACTTGCCGCATGTAGAAGTAGATCTGGAATTAACAGTAAGTGATGGTTCTTGCCGCATGTAGAAGTTAGATCTGGAATTAACAGTAAGTGATGGTTCTTGCCGCATGTAGAAGTAGATCTGGAATTAACAGTAAATGATGGTTCTTGCCGCATGTAGAAGTTTGATCTGGAATTAACAGTAAGTGATGGTTCTTGCCGCATGTAGAAGTAGATCTGGAATTAACAGTAAGTGATGGTTCTTGCCGCATGTAGAAGTAGATCTGGAATTAACAGTAAGTGATGGTTCTTGCCGCATGTAGAAGTAGATCTGGAATTAACAGTAAGTGATGGTTCTTGCCGCATGTAGGGGTAGATCTGGAATTAACAGTAAGTGATGGTTCTTGCCGCATGTAGAAGTAGATCTGGAATTAACAGTAAGTGATGGTTCTTGCCGCATGTAGGGGTAGATCTGGAATTAGCAGTAAGTGATGGTTCTTGCCGCATGTAGAAGTAGATCTGGAATTAACAGTAAGTGATGGTTCTTGCCGCATGTAGAAGTAGATCTGGAATTAACAGTAAGTGATGGTACTTGCCGCATGTAGGGGTAGATCTGGAATTAACAGTAAGTGATGGTTCTTGCCGCATGTAGAAGTAGATCTGGAATTATCAGTAAGTGATGGTTCTTGCCGCATGTAGAAGTAGATCTGGAATTAACAGTAAGTGATGGTTCTTGTCGCATGTAGAAGTAGATCTGGAATTAACAGTAAGTGATGGTTCTTGCCGCATGTAGAAGTAGATCTGGAATTAACAGTAAGTGATGGTTCTTGCCGCATGTAGAGGTAGATCTGGAATTAAGAGTAAGTGATGGTTCTTGCCGCATGTAGAAGTAGATCTGGAATTAACAGTAAGTGATGGTTCTTGCCGCATGTAGAAGTAGATCTGGAATTAACAGTAAGTGATGGTTCTTGCCGCATGTAGAAGTAGATCTGGAATTAACAGTAAGTGATGGTTCTTGCCGCATGTAGAAGTAGATCTGGAATTAACAGTAAGTGATGGTTCTTGCCGCATGTAGAAGTAGATCTGGAATTAACAGTAAGTGATGGTTCTTGCCGCATGTAGAAGTAGATCTGGAATTAACAGTAAGTGATGGTTCTTGCCGCATGTAGAAGTAGATCTGGAATTAACAGTAAGTGATGGTTCTTGCCGCATGTAGAGGTAGATCTGATAATTAACAGTAAGTGATGGTTCTTGCCGCATGTAGAAGTAGATCTGGAATTAACAGTAAGTGATGGTTCTTGCCGCATGTAGAAGTAGATCTGGAATTAACAGTAAGTGATGATTCTTGCCGCATGTAGACGTAGATCTGGAATTAACAGTAAGTGATGGTTCTTGCCGCATGTAGAAGTTAGATCTGGAATTAACAGTAAGTGATGTTCTTGCCGCATGTACAAGAAAGATCTGGAATTAACAGTAAGTGAGGTTCTTGCCGCATGTAGAAGTAGATCTGGAATTAAGAGTAAGTGATGGTTCTTAGCGCATGTAGAAGTAGATCTGGAATTAACAGTAAGTGATGGTTCTTGCCGCATGTAGAAGTAGATCTGGAATTAACAGTAAGTGATGGTTCTTGCCGAATGTAGAAGTAGGTCTGGAATTAACAGTAAGAGATGGTTCTTGCCGCATGTAGAGGTAGATCTGGAATTAACAGTAAGTGATGGTTCTTGCCGCATGTAGAAGTAGATTTGGAATTAACAGTAAGTGATGGTTCTTGCCGCATGTAGAGGTAGATCTGGAATTAACAGTAAGTGATGGTTCTTGCCGCATGTAGAAGTAGATCTGGAATTAACAGTAAGTGATGGTTCTTGCCGCATGTAGAGGTAGATCTGGAATTAACAGTAAGTGATGGTTCTTGCCGCATGTAGAGGTAGATCTGGAATTAACAGTAAGTGATGGTTCTTGCCGCATGTAGAAGTAGATCTGGAATTATCAGTAAGTGATGGTTCTTGCCGCATGTAGAAGTAGATCTGGAATTAACAGTAAGTGATGGTTCTTGCCGCATGTAGAAGTAGATCTGGAATTAACAGTAAGTGATGTTTCTTGCCGCATGTAGAAGTAGATCTGGAATTAACAGTAAGTGATGGTTCTTGCCGCATGTAGAAGTAGATCTGGAATTAACAGTAAGTGATGGTTCTTGCCGCATGTAGAAGTAGATCTGGAATTAACAGTAAGTGATGGTTCTTGCCGCATGTAGAAGTAGATCTGGAATTAACAGTAAGTGATGGTTCTTGCCGCATGTAGAAGTAGATCTGGAATTAACATGTAAGTGATGGTTCTTGCCGCATGTAGAAGTAGATCTGGAATTAACAGTAAGTGATGGTTCTTGCCGCATGTAGAAGTAGATCTGGAATTAACAGTAAGTGATGGTTCTTGCCGCATGTAGAAGTAGATCTGGAATTAACAGTAAGTGATGGTTCTTGCCGCATGTAGAAGTAGATCTGGAATTAACAGTAAGTGATGGTTCTTGCCGCATGTAGAAGTAGATCTGGAATTAAGAGTAAGTGATGGTTCTTGCCGCATGTAGAAGTAGATCTGGAATTAACAGTAAGTGATGGTTCTTGCCGCATGTAGAAGTAGATCTGGAATTAACAGTAAGTGATGGTTCTTGCCGCATGTAGACGTAGATCTGGAATTAACAGTAAGTGATGGTTCTTGCCGCATGTAGAAGTAGATCTGGAATTAACAGTAAGTGATGGTTCTTGCCGCATGTAGAAGTAGATCTGGAATTAACAGTAAGTGATGGTTCTTGCCGCATGTAGAAGTAGATCTGGAATTAACAGTAAGTGATGGTTCTTGCCGCATGTAGAAGTAGATCTGGAATTAACAGTAAGTGATGGTTCTTGCCGCATGTAGAAGTAGATCTGGAATTAACAGTAAGTGATGGTTCTTGCCGCATGTAGAAGTAGATCTGGAATTAACAGTAAGTGATGGTTCTTGCCGCATGTAGAAGTAGATCTGGAATTAACAGTAAGTGATGGTTCTTGCCGCATGTAGAATTAGATCTGGAATTAACAGTAAGTGATGGTTCTTGCCGCCGCATGTAGAAGTAGATCTGGAATTAACAGTAAGTGATGGTTCTTTGCCGCATGTACAAGTAGATCTGGAATTAACAGTAAGTGATGGTTCTTGCCACATGTAGAACTAGATCTGGAATTAACAGTACGTGATGGTTCTTGCCGCATGTAGAAGTAGATCTGGAATTAACAGTAAGTGATGGTTCTTGTCGCATGTAGAAGTAGATCTGGAATTAACAGTAAGTGATGGTTCTTGCAGCATGTAGAAGTAGATCTGGAATTAACAGTAAGTGATGGTTCTTGCCGCATGTAGAGGTTAGATCTGGAATTAAGAGTAAGTGATGGTTCTTGCCGCATGTAGAAGTAGATCTGGGAATTAACGAGTAAGTGATGGTTTCTTGCCGCATGTACAAGTAGATCTGGAAATTAAGAGGTAAGTAATGGTTCTTGACGCATGTAGACGTAGATCTGGAATTAACAGTAAGTGATGGTTCATGCCGCATGTAGAAGTAGATCTGGAATTAACAGTAAGTGATGGTTCTTTGCCGCATTTAGAAGTAGATCTGGAATTAACAGTAAGTGATGGTTCCTGCCGAATGTAGAAGTAGATCTGGAATTAAGAGTAAGTGATGGTTCTTGCCGCATGTAGAAGTAGATCTGGAATTAACAGTAAGTGATGGTTCTTGCCGCATGTAGAGGTAGATCTAGAATTAAAAGTAAATGATGGTTCTTGCCGCATGTAGAAGTAGATCTGGGAATTAACAGTAAGTGATGGTTCTTGCCGCATGTAGAAGTTAGATCTGGAATTAACAGTAAGTGAATGGTACTTGCCGCATGTAGAATTACATCTGGAATTAACCAGTAAGTGATGGTCTTTGCCGCATGTACAAGGTAGATCTGGAATTAACAGTAAGTGAGTTTTCTTGCCACATTTAGAAGTTGATCTGGAATAATTAACAGTAAGTGATGGTTCTTGCCTGCATGTAGAAGTAGATCTGGAATTAACAGTAAGTGATGGTTCTTGCCGAATGTAGGAAGTAGATCTGGAATTAAGAGTAAGTGATGGTTCTTGCCGAATGTAGAAGTAGGTCTGGAATTAACAGTAAGTGGTGGTTCTTGCCGCATGTAGGGGTAGTAGTCTAGAATTAAGAGTAAAGTGATGGATTCTTGCCGCATGTAGAAGTAGATTGGAATTAACAGTAAGTGATGGTTCTTGCCGCATGTAGGAGTAGATCTGGAATTAGCAGTAAGTGATGGTTCTTGCCGCATGTAGAAGTAGATCTGGAATTAACAGTAAGTGATGGTGTCTTGCCGCATGTAGAGGTAGAATCTGGAATTAACAGTAAGTGGATGGTTTCTTGCCGCATGTAGAGGTAGATCTGGAATTAACAGTAAGTGATGGGTTCTTGCCGCATGTAGAAGTAGATCTGGAATTATCAGTATGTGATGGTTCTTGCCGCATGTAGAAGTAGATATGGAATTAACAGCGTAGTGATGGTTCTTGCCGCATGTAGAAGTAGATTCTGGGAATTAACAGTAAGTGATGGTTCTTGCCGCATGTAGAAGTAGATCTGCCAATTAACAGTAAGTGACGGTTCTTGCCGCATGTAGAAGTAGATCTGGAATTAACAGTAAGTGATGGTTCTTGCCGCATGTAGAAGTACATCTGGAATTAACAGTAAGTGATGTTTCTTGCCGCATGTAGGAGTAGTAGTCTGGAATTAACAGTAAGTGATGGTTCTTTCCCGCATGTAGAAGTAGATCTGGAATTAACAGTAAGTGATGGTTCTTGCCCGCATGTAGAAGTAGATCTGGAATTAACAGTAAGTGATGGTTCTTGCCGAATGTGGAAGTAGATCTGGAATTAACAGTAAGTGATGGTTCTTGCCGCATGTAGAAGTAGATCTGGAATTAACAGATAAGTGATGGTTCTTGCCGCATGTAGAATAGGA
>JASPKZ010009647.1:0-57814 GCA_030220185.1 Diploptera punctata | reverse complement strand
GTTTAAATGAGTCGCAAACATTTGAGCAATTCAAACAAACATTTGGGTACCTTGCTCCTTCACATGCAACAGTTTTCCGCTGATTTCCTGAATTTAATAGGGAGAGAACATCCCTTAAAGATGAAGGGAGAAGTGGGAGGCCAACAACAGTAGTGACAGAGGAAAACGTCTCTGCAGGGAGATTCTGATTAAGGAAGATCCATGACTGACCTATAAGGACATCGAGGGGAGGCTAGGGATTAGTTCGCCAAATGTTTTCACCATCCTCACCAATACTTATGAATGAGGGTGTCACACCACTTGTCAGAAGGGCGTAAATGCACTAGGGTGGAATTGTGTAGAGAAATGCTGGCGAGATCCAACAACGGGGACTCCCGCCGGGTGTCAGACATAGTGATAGATGACGAAACTTGGATCTACCGGTATGACCGTGAAGCAAAGCACCAATCATAGGTGTGGGTCTTCCCAGCTGAGCAGCCTCCGACCACAGTCAAAAGGCCTAGGAGTGTGGGGAAAAATGATGGCCACTTTCTTCTCAACAAGTGGTCATCTGACTACAGTTGTGCTAGAGGATCAGAGGACAGTTACTGCTAAATGATATACAGAAGTCTGTTTCCCCAACGTCTTCTCAAATATCCAGGAGAAGCGGCCAAAGACTGGACTGAATGAAATTCTACTCCACCTCTTTGCACACAGCCTATGCAACAATTAGGTTTCTGGAAAAGACACCTGTGAAATTAATGTCTCATTGAGCCACGGTCTGGACCTAGCCCCGTGCGACTATTTTCTGTTCCCGAACGTGAAGAACTGCATGCGAGGACACCAATTTCTTAGCCCAGAAGATGCTGTTGGAGGAGCTTAGTGCAATGTCTGAAATGGAGTGGTGTGGCTGCTTCCAGAAGTGGTTCCAGAGGATGCAACGGTATATAGAATGTGCTGGAAAGTTGTTTGAAAATATATGATAGGTATGGAAACTCTATCATGGCCCATTGTTGCATATATCATAACTTATCTAGTGACCTACATAGTACCTTGGTTTCCTACAAGATATCTCCTGCTACATGTCACTCGCTGACTTGTATAAGGAAATAACCATACCTGAAATAAACCGGTTAAGAAACTTCTCACTAGGAGATCACCCATGTCCCAAAACGGACCGAATGGGTATCAATGAATCACGTAGTTGTGATATACGTGGTCTGTAACAAAAATAGTGGCAACACTTCTGTAGAAGCGAAACCTGGCGGAGTTAATTGTAACTTCTGTCACATGTTAATATATGTCTGACCTATCTTATAGTAAATAGACTCGTCCGTACGTCTCAAATAGCATGTGCTTTGACAGAGAAAGTTAGTCTCCTCTGAGTTGCCGCTCTATGATGGTTTGTTTCGCCATGTTTACAAAACAGGAACAGCTGTCTTGTTGAAAATTCAATGTGCCATGGCCATACAGCACGACAATGTCATGAAGGTCTTGTGGAAGCATATGGGGAGACGGCATTACCATGTCACACACTATAGCTGATCTGTACCATCGCTGGAGTGGGAAGTGATTTTCCATCTACCACATTCACTGGACTTAAGCCTCTGTGATCATAATTTGGTCCCTAAGATGAGGGAACCACTTCGTGACATTCGATTCCAGACTGTTCCCGAGATTCTCCTGGGCACTAAGGCGGTCAGTCAGAAACATCAACTGAACAGGGGCTGCTACAGGGATACTACGACTTCCACATCGCTGGCAACGAGTCGTAGACCATGCTGGGTACTACACTGAAGGATTGTAGAAGTTACACAGGTCTGTCACTTGTATACTAGTAATAAATAAATAGTTGCCACTATTAAAGTTCATCATAGTACATTCACGAATTTAGGCCATTTGTTGACCTGTTTCGGCCTCAAGATAAACACCATCCAGAAGTCTTTTGAGTGGACGTCCTGGTCTTTTTCTTCCTGCAGGTTGATATCTTAACATTTGTTTGGGTATCCTGCGATCTTCCATTCGATTAACATGATGCATCCATCTTGACTTATCAGAAATTTTGTTTTCTAAAGGTTCCATGTGTAATTCTTCTAAGACGTCTTCATTTTTTGTGATCTAGTAGTGTGTGATCCAGCAGTCCTCCGAAGGTATCTCATTTCAGTAGATCTAAGTCTCTGTATATCCTTCTGTTTCAACGTCCATACCTTGCTTACAACTTTATTTCATTTTGTAATCTTTGAAGTTACAATTTTGGTAGTGTCGCTGCCTTGTACGGACCGGTTCCGGTACGATTCCCGGTCGAGACAAATATCCTAGGTGATGGTTTTTCCGATGTTTTCTTCACTTGCAAGACATATGTGAGGAAACTTTAAGGTCCAAACGGTTCTCGAACATCATCTAGCCATCATAATCATTATTATCATATTCGCTATGTTTGTATGAATGTGTGTGAATGGTGTGTTTCGTCTTCATGTTGTGTTGTCTTGGAGGAGAGCCTGATATTGAGCTGATCACTCATTCGAGGAGTCTCCCCATCTCATTGTGTGGTTAAAATCCCTCTCCCGACAGGTCGTGCCACTGTAAGGCCCGGGCGGCTGTGGCATATAAATATACCTATAAAGATTTGAGGTTAAACTGCAGTAATGGATGGATAATGGATGAAGTTATAATTTAATTAATACACGTTTCTTCCTATCAAAGCTGGTAACAAACAGTTAAACTGTGCATGATGAGAAAATAACTTCAATTAAAGCTATGTTGCTGCTGCTTCTAAGCAACACTGGTAAAGAAAAGTTGATAAATAACTGGAATGGAGTAAAGAAGAATGCCTTCATTCATTGCAACCAACTCTAAGTCTTCTAAAGACAAATGTTTTAAAACTTTCTGTGCTCTCAGAGATGGAGTGCCTCGGGATTCAGTAAGAAGATATTACACGACAAAATTTCTCTGTATGATTATAATGAGATAATACAACGAGAGAAATTCTGAAAGATAAGTGGAAAAAGAACTAAATTACACATTTCGTTATTATTTCAAATCTAATATATATAAATGAATGTTTGTTTGTTGGTTTGTTCGTATTTTATACGCTGCCATACCGTTCATCCAATTGTGATGGTTTTTTTTTGCAAAATGTTGAGGAGATTCCCGGGATGAACATAAGATATAAGAGAGTTGTGATACTCAACTCCTACACCCTTAAAAATCACACTTTGTAGTGAAAAAGTGAAAAAAAAAGTTTAACGCTTAAATGGCTTACGCTGCCTAAACAATAACAAATGCACCAAATTAATGTACACAGAATTGAATATCTCAAAAAAAAAACTCTATAAAAAAGCCTGCGACAGCATATGTTTATCTTTTATGGATAACTCACAATAACCATTTTTGTCTTTCATTGATGCCAAGAAGATCGGGATAAGTAGATTCCCGGGCAAGCAGAGCAGCAGCACAGATAACTCAAAATAACGAATTTTGTCTTTCAGCTCATTTATAACAAATACATCAGGATACGTAGATTCCCGGGCAATGCCGGGTAATCAACACAGGGTATCTAAAAATAATAACGATATAAATTTATAATTATTATTCCTTTACCTATTCAACTAATCGTAAAAGCACATTATCATTTATTTATGCGTAGCAGCGCACGCCGGGTATAGCTAGTTATATATAAATTTTATAATATTGTCAATCAAACCAGTGTATAAAACAAAACATAAATCAATAAATCAAACCAGCGAAATTCAGTTTAAAAACATCTACATTTGTGCAAATTTACTAACCAAGAAATAAATAATGAAAATACTTTATAGTACGTCCTATAGCGACAGAAACACCCACCGCTGTGGTCTGGAAGTAGCGTGCTGGGCCCAGGTTCGATAACCGGCCAGGACAAGTTTCCTGTGTGAGGTTTTCTCGGGGTTTTCTCTACCTGTAAGACATATATCAGTCGGCCGCGGTGGACTAGTGGTTATGCTCCTTGCCTCTGGTCCCGAGGGTCGCGGGTTCAATCCCGACCGGGGTCGATGGATTTTTTAGGACGGAAAAATCCAAGGAGCAAGTCCTTTTTCGTAAAAAATCCTTAAGCCTTAATGAAAAGGCCTCTAAGCAAAATTTACCGAATTTTCCCGTCCTAGTACTACCTTGGTTTCCTAGATGTCAGTATGAGGCGGAACGCTGACCACGGACCACTTAATATGACATCTATATGAAAACAAGTGTAACTAAATTAGTATGGTTCAAATTCTTCCCTGTAGGGGGAGAGCGCCTAAATCTCTGTAAAGGGAAAACATAGGCTTACAATAAAAAAAATACATATATGAGGAAACCAAGGCTCAAACGCTCTACGAACATAATATGGTCATCATAACCATCATTCATCTCTGACCTTATGAACATTATCACGCTACAGGATACATGATATTGTCAAAAGGTGAAGAATGAATAAAATATAAATAGTGACATCTTCCCCCACTTATTGAATATGTTAAGTTCTAGTGAGTGGTAACAATTTTTGTTTTTTTTTTAACATCTCGACATACAGCAATCATTTAAGAGTAAGGAAAGGTCGAATCCAATAACCAGTAAAATCGAACTATTGTCAGTGGCCGTTAATATGAAGAAAAAGTCGGTCATGCGGCCCTAATTGTTTATTGTTTATAAAAATAAAACGGGGAAGATATTTTACAAAAATAATGATATCCGATTCTCGTGTCCACAAAAATGAACTTTTTTTTCTTTCACAAGAATAAATATATGAGATTTTAGAAGTATTTTTCATCCTGAATTTAAATATCGTTTCAGTTTTTTTCCTATCAGGCAAAAGTTTTCTGTAATATTCATTTACATTTTTTATAATTTTTAATAAAATCCATCTAACTCATTCTGACTTACCTTGAAAATGGTAGAGACTGATTTTCGGGCATATTTTGCATCCCGAACATCTCGCTTCTTGGTCCAACAGTAGTCAGCCAGCATATTAGAACTCCATTTGCCTTGGTACTTCTTTTCCATTGTGGACATTTGCTGACGAAAACGCTCTCCGTGCTCATCAGAAACAGCCCTTATATACAGCTTGAATGAGATCGCTACATATATGGTAAAGGTTCCTATGATAGTTCAAAGAGAATGCTAAAATAAATTTTAAAAAAGTAGCTGTCACAACAAAAACTGTGCCTGATGGAAAAATTCTGACTACATATCTGAATTCAGTATGAAAAAATGCACTAGATTCACTAATCAGATTTCTTGTGAAGAAAACATTGTCGCCCAGTGTTATTAGTACTGGAGGTTTACTTGAAAAGCAAAATTTAAAAATTTGTTTTATCCGTCGCTATGTTTGTTTTCTCGCAATGCAACTGGATACATAATAATAATAATAATAATAATAATAATAATAATAATAATAATAATAAAATAATAATAATAATATTTTATTTATTCTGGCAGAGTTAAGGTCATAAGGCCTTCTTCCACTCAACCAGCATAAATTGCAAGTATATATTTGACAATATAGATTATATTTATACACTATACTAATTATAAAGTATGAAACATATATTAAATGTTGCAATGGACATTTCATATACAAACAATATTTTACACGATTAAAATAATAATAACAACAATGCTTATGATATTTTGTTATTTATATACAGAATTTTAATGTTTACACATCTTTCTGTGCCTAAAGTTTTATTTTTCTTCTCCACTCGTCTCTATTCATCCACTCCATGCCCTCCATTCCTCTTGTTCTCATTCCAGTTCTTATTTATTGCATCCACGAGTTTCGAGGTCTTCCTTTCCTTCTTCTTCCAGGTGGACACCATTCCAATGTTTTTAAGGGTAGGTAACCTTTCCTCTTTCATTCGTCATATGTGCTCTTACCAATTTACTTTCTTACATCTTATTTAATCCACTGTTGAATAACTATAAAATTGATTTTTTCTCGTATGACAGTAATGATAACAATAATAATAAATAATAATAATAATAATATAATAACAATAATAACAATAATAACAATAAACAATAATAATAACAATAATAATAATAATAATAATATAATAATAATCTATCCATAACAATTCTGCCCGAAGGTAGGTCCTTCACTGTAATCATAGCATTTTCATGCTATGCTTGCAGCTTTACTAGGGAATTATAGGTGTGGTAGCTTCCCGTTGCTTTCCACACCGGTGAAGGATGATGATGATGATGATGGCCATATGATTTCGAGGACCGTTTGGGCCTTAAAGTTTTCCTGACATTTGTCTTACAGGTGAGAAAAAAAACCGACAAAAACCTCGCCCAGGAAAACTGCCCCGACCGGGGATCGAACCCGGGCCCGCTGCGTGACAAGGCAGCACGCTACCTCGAGACCACAGCGGTTGACAATAATAATAATAATAATAATAATAATAATAATAATAATAATAATATAAATATGATAAATTATACGATAAACACCAATTAATATATGTACATTACACTGTGTAATGATGAATTCGAGGTTAGAGCAAATATAAATGTAGATTTCTTTTAAAAGATGCCAATGTCCGGCAACCCCTTGTGGTAGGGAATTCCAGTTGCGAGAAGTAATGATAGTATTTATATGACATGGAGTGATGTGATGTCCTATGTTGTGATCTTGTGAAGTTATGGTTGGAGGATAGATACTGGAAACGTTACGACAGATATATAAAATGATTTAATTAACAAAATAAATATATATTTCTTAAATTAGAAATTCGGATGAATAAGTAACTCGTCTTTATTAGGACTATGCTTAGTTTATGCAATACCTGGACGATGACCTTTTATTATTGTTTAATGTATATCCGCAAATTCACTAATTTAATAATAATGATATGAAATTGTGATTATGATGAAATATGTAAGCCATCTGGTAATGAAATTCTAACTCTCATTTCTGAGAAAAATCAGGTAAACCCAAAATTAGGCATGTTCGCCTCGGAATTTGAATCCGGGCTATTCAATATGAGTTTTCAACGGCATTGCTTAAGGCAACTTGTCACTTAGTACCGTACGTATTTAATAGATACCGTAGTGGTTTCGGTAAATAAATCTTCATTACACGTTTTTCGAGCAAAATTATGGAGTAAAAGTATGTTTTGCAGTTTCACTCCAACCCGCTTTGAATTTGAAGTTTTACTTAATTAGTGAACCCTTTGTTCCCTAAACCTGTTCCAAACACATTAATATCAAGCAGTTTCCTTGAATAATATGGAATTGTGATGCAGGTTCATAACTTATTTGAGCTGACTGTACTAACAGACAATAAACTGTGTCGCAAGGGAAGTAAAGTAGGCCTACTTCAAACCACTTCCCTGCATACACGTTTAGGCTTAAACAACAGTTTTTTTATTCAAAATTTCATTAGAAAACTTTTTTTGTTCAATGCCACCTGTTTATCATTCGAAATTTCAGGTATTCTCTCCTGGCTCCTGGCATTGGCGTATTGTAACCCACATCTGAGGTTGGGGCTCCTGGAAGGCGGGGTTATGGCTGCCCCAGTGATATATTATTTTATTAGTTATGATATTAAAGCATCGTCTTGTACAGGGAAGTACCATGAAAATAAGTTGACAATAGATACATTTGTTTATTATAAACAAATTAAACATGGCTCAATTCTGGAAATACATGCTATTATGCAATACAGAGACTTTTGTCATCCCAACTCCTTTCAAAAAACGTTAAACTGAAAATATATAAAACTATTATTCTACCAGTTAAATTATAAGGAAGCGAAACATGGACTCTCACTTTAAGGGTGGAAAGGAGATTACGAGTATTTGAGAATAAAGTTCTTATGAAAATTTTTGACTAAAGAGAGATGAACAGACAGGTGAATGGAGAAGACTTCATAATAGTGAATCATATGGCTTTTATAGGAAGCTAGATATAATGAAACAGTTCAGTCTCGTAGATTGTGATGGGCAGACATGTGGCACGAATGGCCAATGAAAGACGTGTATGGAAGTATATTGTAAAAGAGGGAAAACGTTGAGTTGGTAGACCAAGAATGAGGTTGCAGAATAACATAAACTATGGTTTGAGGCTACCGGTAGATTATACAGACAATGATTGGAAAGCATTAGCTCAGGATAGGGATGTATGGACGCCTTATCTCCGCGCGGCCATAAACCTATGGGTTCGATAGTGCCAGCGAGTTAGTTATAAACAAGCAGATACCCGGCCTAAATAAATTAAATGTATTTTTTTGTTTAGTTGAATAATTAAAAAACAAAAATAATCATAAAAAGATTATTATGAGTTATCCGTAAAAGAATACGCGCTGTGCGCTGCTATACTTGCCCGGGAAATCTACTCATCCCGATCTTCTTGGCATCAATGAGCTGAAAGACAAAAATCGTTATTGCGAGTAATCCGTACAAGATAGATTTTTTTAGATATTCAACTCTGTGTACATTAATTTTGTGTTGTTTGTTATGGTTTAGGCAGCGTAAGCCATTTAAGCATTCAAATGGATTTATTTTAGTTCATTGATGCATTTTTGTAACTCCGATCATATGGCACAGTTGTTTTACGTACCGGTAAATAAAAATCATCATCATCATAGTACATTCACGAATTTAGGCCATTTGTTGACCTGTTTCGGCCTCAAGAGAAACACCATCCAGAAGTCTTTTGAGTGGACGTCCTGGTCTTCTTCTTCCTGCAGGTTGATATCTTAACATTAGTTTGGGTATCTGTGATCTTCCATTCGATGAACATGTTGTATCCATCTTGACTTATAATCAGAAAATTTGTTTTCTAAAGATTCCATGTGTAATTCTTCTAAGATGTCTTCATTTTTTTTGTGATCTAGTAGTGTGTATCCTGCAGTCCTCCGAAGTATCTCATTTCAGCAGATCTAAGTCTCTGTATATCCTTCTGTTTCAACGTCCATACTTCGCTACCATACAAAAGAGTTGGAAGAGCCAGTGTCGGTAAATAAAAATAATTATGATAATTGTCCCATAAAATCTAAATGATTGAAATCGGTAAAGTAGTTTTTCAGTCCATAAGGGACAGGCAGACTCACAGAAGTTAATTTTTATATATATACTAGATAACACCCGGCGTGCGCTGCTACACCTAAATAAATGAAATTAATGTGCTTTTATGTCTAGTTGAATAAGTAAAAGGAAAAAAATATATATAAATTTACATTTTTAGATACCCCGTGCTGATTATCCGGCGTTGCCCGGGAATCTACTAATCCCGATCTTCTTGACATAAATGAGCTGAAATACGAAAATTAATGTGTTCTATGTTTAGTTAAATAAGTCAAAGGAAAAATTTATATCGTAATTATTTTTAGATACCCCGTGCTGTTTACCCAGCGTTGTCCGGGAATCTACTCATCCCGATCTTCTTGGCATAAATGAGCTGAAAGACAAAAATTAATGTACTTCTTATGATTAGTTGATTAAGTAAATGAAAAATAATTATAAATGTTTATAGTAATTATTTTAAGATTCCCCGTGCTGATTACCCGTTGTTGACCGGGAATCCACTAATCCTGATCTTCTTGGCATAAATGAGCTAAAAGACAGAACTCGTTATTGTGAGTTATCCGTAAAAGAATACCCGTCATGTGCTGCTATGCTTGCACGTACTAGTCTTGGTCTTCTTGGCATCAATGAAAGTAAAAATGATTTTGAGCTATCCGTAAGAGTTAAACATATGCTATCGCGGACGTTTTTGTAGAGCTTTTTGAGATATTCAATTATATGTTCATTAATTTTATGTATTGTTATGGTTTAGGCAGCGTAAGCCATTTAAGCGTCCTAAAAGCTTCTTTGTTCACGTTTTCCACTACAAAGGGCGATTTTTAAAGGGTGTAGGAGTTGAGTATCACAACTCTCTTATAGCCTATGTTCATCCCGGGAATCTCCTGAAGATTTGCAAAAAGCCCCATCACAATCGGATCAACGGTATGGCCGCGCATAAAGTACGAACGAACAAAACAAACAATCAAACTAACAAACTAAAATACATTCATACATACATTTTCATATATTAGATATTAGTTTTAGGAGTGCTCCTTTTCAATGTTGAAATTTTCAAATCAAATTTTTAATTATTTCGGTATAAATATCGCTGTTTGGAAAGTGTTTAGGATTAGTGCGCGAGCTGTCAATAGGCCTACATGGTATATCACTTGTATAGACAATGTGTGTTTTATTATCAGCATCATGAAGCGAGGTTTTTCTACAGTGAAATACATCCATCAATTTACATAAAAACCATTAACAAGTCAAAATGAGGTTATTTTACAATTTTTCATTATCATTCAAATACTAATTACGGCACATTAAAACTTGAATCGATACCACAACAATTTCTCATATGCGGAAAAAAATCTTAAGCATATTTGAAGATAGGACACATGAATTCACTTACTTCAGTTCTCGTGAACTTAATAAAACTAACTAACTCGCTGACACTATGGAACTCGTAGGTTCATGGCCGCGCGGACATTAGCTCTCCATACATCCTTAATCTTAGCTAATGATTTGCAATCATCCCCTGTATAATCTACTTCCCTCAAATAATAGTTAATATTATTCTCTCACCTCATTCGTGGCCTACCAACTAGGCGTATCCTTCTGGTTTTCCTACAAGAAGCTTCCATGCCCCTCTTTCTATACCTATTCCTGTCACATGTCTTATTTTTAGATAGATGGATCATCGGTTGATTAATGTCTTTGGCATCGTCCGACTCCCAATAGCCAATTTTGTCGGTCCATCCAATCTCCTGGTTCTAGATGTTTCTCCTACACGTAGGCCTATAAATATATTCCCTGACTCCAGGAGATTTCAGGTCTCCTCTGCCTCGTCTTCCCTTAGGTTTCCATTTCAAAACAGATTTTGGTAGCCGACTCTCTTCCATTCGCTGGACATGTCAGTACTATCTTAATTGCTGAGTTTTAATATAATATAAAATAGTGTCTTCAATTTTCATTTTTTCCCTTATAACTGAGTTCTTAATTTTTGTCTTCTTGCTGCCTTTCGTATAAAATCCTTTTCCGTCGCCAAAAGATGCTTACTTGTTTTTGTTGTTAATGGCCAAAGTTCTGCTCCATAAGTCATGATGCTCTTGTTGTTTTCCGACTCCGATACTATTAGAGTATTCGAGACCGAGGGGATCATTTCATCTTATCTTTTCTGTCAAATTCTTCCTAAAGGGCAGATCAGGCTCTTAGCTGTAGTGAAAGCAACTGATCTAAGGATGGACACCTGAAAAAAATCTCTGGTCCTCCAGATTGGGGGTTAATGCGGTAGGCCAGCTCCCTCCCTTCAGAAAAAAGAAAACAATGCTAAAAAACCTAATAGAGATTAGTCGGTCTTATCCTTTTTAGGAAATAAAAATAAATGTTTACCATCATCCGGATCACTTATCATGTACTTATCCACTTTAGCTTAACTTAAAATCCCTTCACTCTCAATACAATATACACAGTCACGAAGATAAGGAATCATCAGATGAAACTAATTAAAAGTGAATATTTAATTAATTAATTGCGATAAATAAAATAAAATTTTAATAAAAAAAGCTTCAATATTCAATATACCGGACTCGGAGTACAATCCTGTGTGCGTTTCTGTTTGAGGACAAATTAAAAATTCCAATTTGAATTTAATTTAATTAATTTATTTTGTTTATTTCCTGTAATTCCTAAATGGAACGTAGGGCAGCAGTAAAGTTCCTCCAGCGTACCCTGCTTCCAGCCAGCCATTTCACTTGTTTCCAGCTTTTCCCTCATTCCTTTGCTCCTTCCTCAACCCATCGCTTCCAAGTTTCCTAGGTCGTCCCTTCTTTCTTACTCCTTGCGGATTCCAATCTGATGCAGTCTCCCCGATGGCTCCGTCTGGTTTTCTTAATATGTGGCCTATCCAATTCCACTTTCCTTGCTTTATTTGGTGACATATTGGAAATTGGTTTTTTTTTTTCCACAGTTCTTCATTTGATATTATTTCCGGCCAACTTATATTTAAAATACGCCACAGACATCTGTTTACAAAGGTCTGCAACCTTTTATTTGTTGCTTCCGTAAACGTTCCATGTTTCGCAACCATACAGGAGGTCTGAATTTACATTGGAGTTCAACAGTCTAAGTTTTGTCTTCAAAGAGATGTTCATATTTTTCCATATGGGGTATTAACACCCAAATGCTCCATTCCCTAGAAGAATTCGTATTTTGTTATATGTTCTGCTCCTCCGGTTTTGTAACTTCCTAAATATATGAAGGATTCAACTTCTTTAATGACAACATCATTTTGATGAATATAAAACACTGGCTCTTCCAACTCTTTTGTATGGTAGCGAAATATGGACATTGAATCAGAAGGATATACAGCGACTTAGATCTGCTGAAATGAGGTACCTTCGGAGGACTGCAGGATACACACTACTAAATAAAAAAAAGAAGACATCTTAGAAGAATTACAAATGGAACTTTTAGAAAACAAAATTTCTGATTATAGTCAAGATTCACAAGATTCGAAATATGGCTATACGTTTGATCGCATTTTGTGATGAAAATATTATTATTAAAGGAAATATGATGTTATCGTTGGAAAGGGAATCCTTCAAATTACAACAATAGAACAAAACAAACAAATCACTTACAACAACACTAAGCAAGTCACTTTATTGCTTCAAACTGTTCGTCGTTTACATCCAAGCATAATTGGCAACGCTTTGGGAAGTCATTCATTGCTTTATGATACATGTTTAGAGGAATAGCTCTAATTCTTCCTCAATCACTAATTTCAGCATGTCGATGTCTTGAGGTTTCCGGGCATAAACCTTCTCCTTCAACTAACCCCCACAACCAATAGTCACATGCTGTGAGGTCAGGGGAACGGGCTGGCCATTCAATGGGCCTCTCTTCCCACCCACCTGTTTTGCAAATGATCATCCAAAATTTCCCTCACCGCAATTGCATAGTGAGAAGGCGCACCATCCTGCTGGAATAAACATTGTTCATGTACAGCACTTTGCATTTCCGGCAGGACAATTTGTCTAAGGATATCACCATTAACAGTCTCATCCAAAATTCGCATTCCTAACACTCCTTCCCATCCGATCATAGTCCAAACAGTGACTTTGCCGCATCTTAAGCGTGTCTCTTCAATTACATTAGGATTCTCTTTACCATAATAATGAGTGTCGATTAACACGTCCGTTCACATAGAAAACAGTTTCATCAGAAAAGTATAATTTTTTGTACAAATGTTCGTCGTTTGCTGATTCCCTTACAACAAATTCACAAAATTCCATCCGCCTGTCAGGGTCGTTTTCATTAAGTTCGTGGACACGAATCGGTTTGAAGGGGTGGCACTTCTCACGCTTCAAAACACGACACACACTCGATTGACTGATATGAAGCTCACGTGCAACTTGGCGGGTTGGTTTTTGTGGGCTAGCGTCGAACGCCTCCACAATTCTCTTCGTTGTTTCTGCATCCGTGCTAATGAGAGGTCTTCCAGAGGTTTTATTTTCTGCATCCTTCCCGTTTCCAGCAGTCGTTTTCTCACTTCTCCACAATCGACGGCTGCAATGCTACGTTAAACTCACGTCTTGCGGCCTCACGATCACTAGCATACGTTATTGCCCATGCAGCAATTGTAATTTGCTGTTGCATATTCAACGCCATTTTGACTAATGACGTAAGTTCTACACTGTTTTGTTTTATTCCATTGTTGTAATTTGAATAATTGCCTTTCCAACGGTAATTTCATATTTCCTGTAATGGTAATATTTTCATCACACAACGCGATCAAACGTATAACCATATTTATAATTCACCCCGTAAGTCAAGATGGATGCAACATGTTCATCGAATGGTTAGATCACAGGATACCCAAACAAATGTTAATAAATTTCTCTACTGAAAAACCTTTTGGATGGTATTTCTCTTGAGGCCGAAAAAGGTCAACAATGGCCTAAATTCGTGAATGTACTATGGTGATGGTGATGGTGATTGTTACAATTTATCCTCATCTGTTTTGTTTTAGAGGAGCTTTTTTCTCAATCCAACATTCTTTGCTTCATCTTGTAGTCTCTTAACCATAGTCTCCATATCCCTACATCTCTGAGCTAGAAAAATATAGGCCTATCATCTGCAAAGTCAAGATCTTCAAGGCGATTATTAATCCCCCATGGAATTCCTCTTTTCCGTTTTCCTATAACCTTCCTCCTAGTTCTATCCAACACCATTAGGAATATTGTAGGGGAAAGTATACACCCTTGTCTTAATCCAGATTTAATTTAGCCATACAAAAATATTAATGTTGCACGAGATTGCACATAACAGTCATATCAACAAGAAAGAGATGGACAGACAGGTGAATGGAGAAAACTACTTAATAGTGAGCTACTTGATAAATATAGGAAGCCAGACATAATAAGAACAGTTAGGTTTCGTAGACTGCTATGTGCAGGACATGTGGCACGTATGGAGGATGAAGGAGGTGTATGGAAGCTTCTTGTAGGAAAACCAGAGGGAAAACCAAAAACGAGCTGGGAGAATAACATTATCCATGATTGACGAAAGTAGATTATACAGGGGATGACTGGAAAATATTAGCACGGGATAGGGATATATGGTGAGATTATGTCCGTCGGCCATGAACCTACGGGTTCGATAGTGCCAGTGAGTAAGTGAGGATCTGAATACAGCTACTTTTTGAACCATTCATTCATATAACTAACTCAATGGCACTATCTAACCCGTAAGTTCATGGCAGCGCGGATTAAAGCTCTCCATATATTCCTATCCTGAGCCAATGTTTTCCAATCATCCCCTGTATAATCTATATCCCTCAAATCATAGTTAATGTTAATCTCCCACCCCATTCTTGGTCTACCAACTGGACGTTTCCCCTCTGGTTTTCTACAAGAAGCTTCCATGCACGTCTTTCATTCCCCATTCGTGCCACATGTCCTGCCCATCACTGTCTACGAGACTTAACTGTTCTCATTATATCTGGTTTCTTATAAAGACCATGTAATTCACCGTTATATAAGTCTTCTCCATTCACTTGTCTGTTCATCTGTCTTTGGTCCAAAAAAATTCCTAAGATCTTTATTCTCAACATAATAGTGAGCTACATGATAAATATAGGAAGCCAGACATAATAAGAACAGTTAAGTCTCGTAGACTGCTATGTGCAGGACATGTGGCACGTATGGAGGATGAAAGAGGTGAATGGAAGCTTCTTGTAGGAAAACCAGAGGGAAACCAAGAATGAGGTGGGAGAATAACATTATCCATGATTTGATGAAAGTAGATTATACAGGGGATGACTGGAAAACATTAGCTCGGGATAGGGATGTATGGAGAGATTATATCCGTGCGGCCATGAACCTACGGATTCAATAGTGCCAGTGAGTAAGTAAGGTATCTGAATTCAGCCACGTTTTCAACCATTCAATCATATATTCGTAATAAATAATGCGGATATGATAAGGGGATTATGATAGCAAAATCACATCTTATCGTTCAGCAATAAATTATATCAAACAAACGGTAAAAAACACATTCACAACCAATCTTCAGATCCGAATTCAAGAAAAACAATGGAAAAACACCATCCACACTACACGAGATGCACCTCGGAAGGAAGCTGTAACATATTTTCCACTAAACACAGGACATGATTGTCTTGCAGCTCATGTTCATCGGATTGGAATCTACAGAAGTCCTCATTGTCCACTGTGCTCCATGAACACCAACATGGACAGAAACACCTGCTACAGTGTCAGGCACTTCACTCTGCTACGCTGAAGGATAGATACTGGGAAGCAAGAGCCAAATTTTCTGTTTTCCTATAAAGTTTTATTTCATTTTTTTATTTTAAGATTTAAGATTATTTATTTAGCCTGGTGGAGTTAAGGTCATGTGGCCTTCTCTTCCACTCACCAGGACAAACATATATTACATAAGAATATAACAATCTTAATTAACTCTAATATTAAACACTAAGTAAAAATTTGATCAAAAGATAATATCTAATATACATATTACGATCTATAATACAACCAGTTAATATTAGTTAAAATTAAGACTAAAACTAATAATAAAATGTATACAAGCAAGACATATTAAATTGTCCCTGTCTAGTGTATATAAAAAACAGGAAAATAATGAGATATAGAAAACTAATTTTACGATTATTACAATATTTAAAACAAAACAAATAAAAATATTTGTTATTCTTAATATTATTTACATAAATAATTAAATATATTAATATTGCTAAAAGAATACTATCAGTGAGGTGTATAAGTTAGTTTGTTATTAAATAATTCTTTAGTTTGTTTTTGAAGGATGTTATAGTTTGACAGTCTCTGACATAGGGTGGAAGGGAATTCCATGTTTTGGTAAGTGACACCGTAAAAGATAATGGATAATATACAGTGTGATGAGGCGGGATATAAAGGACAATGTGCTGATGGGATCGAGTGTCAAGATTATGTGTGTCGGATAGTCTGATGAAGCGGCATGATAAATAATTAGGCGATGATGTGTGAAGTATTTTATAGAGAAGGGATAGGGAATGGACAGTTCTACGATCTCTTAGACGAAACCACGATAATTGTTCCAGGGACGGTGTAACATGGTCAAAATTTGCGAATACCACAAATAAAAACGTGCGTAAGAATTATGAACACGTTGAAGTCTTCGAGTGGAAAATAATATTTAAGTCTGTAAAAAGAGTGTCACAATAATCAAAATGGGGCATTGCAAGTGTTTCTACTAACATTTTCCTAAGGGCGAATGGCAAACAATTTCGTACACGATTTAATGAATGTATTATTGAGAAGACTGTTTTGCATGTATGGTTTATTTGTGTATTCCAATTTAAGTTTTTGTCAATAAATACTCCTAGAATTTTTACTGTCTCACTATAAGGGATTTGAACTCCGTTTAGTGACACATGCGAAACTGTGTTTAGGTTAATTGTAGATAATAGTCTCTGATGACCCATAATGATTGATTGTGACTTTGTAGGATTTAATTGCAGTCCATATTTAACTGTCCAAGTCATTAGTGAGTCAAGATCCTCGTTAATTTTGGCAACAGCGTCATTTAGTGAATATTTGTCTGTGTGGATGTAGATTTGCATGTCGTCTGCAAATAAATTATGTTTGCAATGCTTTAGGGAGTTAGATATGTCATTTATGTAGATTGAAAAAAAGCAAAGGTCCAAGTACCGAACCCTGTGGAACCCCAGCTTTACGGAAGGACCAAGAAGAACATAATGTATGATTTCCTATAACAGATTGCTGGCGCTCATGAAGGTAGGAATTGAACCATTTCGTGGCACTATCAGAGAGTAAGAGGTTTTTAAGTTTATGCAACAATAAGTCCAAGTCTACCGTGTCGAATGCTTTACTAAAGTCCAGTAATGTAAGAATGGTAAGTTTTCGATTATCAGCAGCTTCGCGTATGTCTTCGCAAATATTTAGTAGAGCAGTATTTGTATTGTGTCCTGTCCTAAAGCCTGACTGAAATTGATCTAGAAGGTTGTAATCATTTAGGTATTCAGTCAGTTGTTTATGGACTAATCGTTCCAGAGCTTTTGAAAGAGTAGGTAAAATGCTAATGGGTCGAAAGTCGTTCGGGGTTGAGGGCGTTTTAACTTTAGGCAGTGGACGTACGAGGGCTTGTTTCCACAATGAGGGATATGTAGAAGTTTGTAGTGAGGAGTTAAAAATATGAGTTATAGTAGGTAGTATAGCTTCGATTATTTTATTCAGTAAAGTAATATTTATACGGTCAGTTCCTTCTGCTTTGGTTTTTATTCGCATGATGGCTTTCTTTACGTCGTAGTCTGTAACATATGAGAAGTGGAAATGTTCTCTGTCGGGTTGATTTGTCGTGTGATAATTCATTTATTGTTTGTTCTTTATCCTTTGGAGTAGTAGTTATACCTGTGAAGTGATTATTGAGTGTGTCCAGGGAAACAGGTAATTTGTCTACCTGTGTGTCTTTTTCTCCCAATTCCCATTCTATTCAAGTTTTTCCAGATTTCTGAAGTATTTGGTATTTGTTAGGTTGTATAAATGTCTAAGTTTGGCGTTTCTTATAGCTTGATTTGTCTTGTTACGTAACTGTTTATATTGAGTGAGACTTGTGTCTGTTTTGTTGAGTCTATATTTCTTATGTGCTGCGTCTCTATCAGTCATCAAGTTACGAATTGAAAGAGTCATCCAGGGTGCAGGGCGTCGTTTCACGAGTTTAGTTTTTAGTGGGGCATGTCTGTTGTATAATTGTAGTATAAAGTCATTTAGTGTCTCAACTTTTTCATCTACAGAATGCAGCGTCCATATTGAATGCCACGGCATCTGCATAGCTTCTTCAATTAGGGTTGCATTGTCTATATGTTTTAAGTCTCTATACGTAATAGTCTTTCGAGTCGGTTTAGGGCACTGCAGTGAATATGCTAAGAATATAATATCATGTGCTGATATTCCCGGGGCTGGCAGTTGCCCGTGAGTAAGTACTCTGTCTGGATTATTAGTTGTAATTAAGTCAAGTAACGTCTCAGAGTGATGAGTGTGATGTGTAGGTCGTAGGGGTAGGAGTGTCATATCACAAGCCTGGAACGTAGCCATCAGTTGTTGTGTATGTCTGTTATCAGTGTCTAGTATATTTATATTAAAGTCGCCCATAACGATAACGTGTTCATATTGTATTCGCGCGTTTTGTAAAGTGGACTCAATTTCAGCGATGGCTTTTATTTAGGAGGTTGGTATACTACACAGAGAAGACATTTTTTGAAACTGACAAATATTTCTATGAACATAATTTCGGCAGATGGTTCGTTATTAGATAGATACACAATTTTAGGAGTAAGGTCTGTTCTAACGAAGGCTCCAATACCGCCCCCGCGACTGTAAACACGATCGTGTCTAAGAAAAGTATAACCATCCATGTCAATTAAAGAAGAGGTAATGGTGGGATTTAGCCACGTTTCGGATATGAGAAGAGCATGAATATTTAAAGAGAAGAAAATAGTTCTGATCTCATCTATATGAGCAGTAATACTCTGAGCATTGAAATGGGCTACCTGCAAGGAAGTAGGGTATGTGGACAAAGCTATTTCTAAAGCATTCCTTGAAGTAGTGGGGTCGAGAAGGGGAGTGGGAAGGTTATTGTCCTGTAGCCTGTCAAAGACTGTCAAAGGAAAAATCATTTAAACGAAAAATGGTCGTAAAATATTTCAACAAACTTACAAACTAAACTTGGTATCACGTCACTAAGAATATCTTAATTTTATGTACTATTAATAAAATGTTTAAAGTGATAACTGTCGGTTATTCACTGGCCGTGTTTGCACTAATTATATTTCTGAGGCCCGGAGAATGATGCGTTTTTTATCTCCTTCTTTAACATGGATTGCTCCGTCAATTGTCCACACATTTGTTACACCATATTTGGTGATGCATTCTTTTAATAGCTTATACCTCATTTGAGTTAAGTCTTCCTAATTGTAACACCACTCCCTTTCAGCTGTTTTTTGTTCTGGAAAACCTCTCTCCTTTTCCGATAGCTTACGAATTTGACGATAACCGGCCGTGGCCGGTCCGCCTTTCTCCCCACACGATGACTCCTATCTATATCGCATGTTTCCAATTTAATACCTATTTTAGACGCCACATCGATAGCTATTTTGTCTGTATCCTCAGCGTCCATCTCCGGGATTGCCAAAGATACGTAAGCATTGGCGGCGTTGGTACTGTTCAAGGGAATCAGTTTTTTCGCACAACAGTTGTTCTAGTTTCATTATTTTAGTATCCCTTTCCTGTAACGACAGCTCCAACTGTTTAATGACCTCAGTGTTCCGATCTATGGTTGTTTTCAACTCACTCACTATAGCCTCACGCACCGAGTCCTTTAGCAGCTGCAACATGGCAGGGTCCCTCAAACATTCCTGCATCACACGCTTTGTCATTTCTTCTTTATTCTCGTCGGAATTCTTTGTTTTGCGTGGCGCCATTATTACAGAATAAATGTACACACAAATAATTTCAAAATATCCTATACTACCTGTAAAACACAAACAATCACCTGCTGAAAACTGTGCAAAAACACGAGCGACCAGTATATTCACTACTCACTGTCCGCCATGACACATGTTTTATTGTTTTAATTTACTGTATATATTATTGTTTTCTCATAATTATGGAAAATGACTTTCTGTCAAGTCCCCCTGCATTTGTATAAATAAATGATGGCAAAATTGTGTTCGGGGCTACTAAGGTTTTAAACATTCCCGACATGTGTCTTACACGTGAAGAAAAAGTCCGCAAAAAACCTCACTTAGGAACACAGTAATATAATGTACGGTTAAAAACTATAATATAGTTACCTTGTAGGTCCGTCTCCTCAACTTAAGTTCTAAGCAGAATGATTCTGCTGATGATGGGACTAGTCCCGAAAGGCCTACAGAGTTTTAAAAGAACTTAAGTTGAGGAGACGAACCTACAAGGTAACTATATTATAGTTTTTAACCGTACATTATATTACTGTGAACTAATACCTCAACGGAAAATCACCATGAATTTTACTAGTATCACTTAGGAAACTTGTCCCAATCGGGGATCGAACCCTCTATAAATGAATGCAGAGTTGTAATGTATATCATGTGTTAGTTTTACTACTTACAACCAATAATGTTCCAGTAAAGAATACACGCTTGATAAAAAAAAATCACAAAATCTGAAAAAGAGTTGCGCTTTGCGATCGTTATTTACCGCTGATTTATGAGACAAAAAATGTAGAGCGGCAGACCGCATCGTCGAGATTCTTTGTAGTAAATAACATGAAAATTCCAAGATAATTTTTAAATTAAAATTAATGAACCATCACAACGTTATCAAACCAGTAGCTAGACGGATGCACGCAATTAAAAAAATCATTAATGAGCTTGGATTTATAATGGGCTTGTAATTAATACCCAGGTTCTGAACTTGGATTCATAATATAATAAATACCCGGGTTCCAGTTAAAATATTAAAAACTAACATCCATAACGCAAAGCATACGATGAAGGAAGAAGAACTCAAAAAGGAAGTTTTAACCGAAAATACACCGTGTCCCATTCAGACCTCCCACATTTTAATTAATCATAACTCTTAAAGTATGCGGAATTATGAAATGCGGTTGATATTAAAAGAAAGATAAAGTCAAAGAATTTTTGTTTTCATTGTTGCAGTTAATTCATCTGTCGAATGTTGGACAATAATGATATAAAACAAAATGGCGGCTCCTCAGCAACGAGCATAACATTTTTCTGGTATGTAAAAGAACGTGTGTTTGCGACTCCAGTACAATATCTGCATGATTTACGAACCCGTATCCTTGACACAATTGCAACAGACCAATGGACATGGACTGAACGTGGCACATAATCGAATACAGACTTGATATATTCGTGCTAGTAATGGTGCACATATAGAGGTGTTTTAGTGTGTAGTAATGTGTGGCAATGAAAATTCTTTGAGCTTCTGTTTCGTTTAATAGCGGCCTCATTTCATAATTCCGCTTACTTTGTTAGTTATGATTAATTAAAATGTGGGAGGTTTGAATGGTACTCTCTGTACTTTGTTTGTGAGCTAAGAAACGATAAAATTACGTTAAACTCATTTTGGATTACCAAAATGATGCAAATATGTTATTTAAATAATTATTGTAGTACTAGCGAACCCGGCAGAAGTTGTCCAGCCCGAAAGTTCAATTATCGTATCTTGGCCGGACGATAAAAATATAAATCACTTTTTTACCATAAAATTCACTAATTAAGATGTAATTAGATATTATTAAATAAGTTCGTAAGTAAACCTCTCAGAGCCATCCGCTGTGGTTCAAGAAGCGTGCATCATGACGTCACATTGTTGTCGCTCAGATAAAAACAAAATCCCATAACCCGATTGCAGCGTCATCTACCGAGACAAATTGTGAATCTAAATCATTCAGGGACCCATTCAAACATACGTACATTTTCATCAGAATCGGTCTAGTCGTTTAGGTAGTTTTTTTTTAAATTTCGGATTTCAAGTAAACTTCTATTTATAATTGTCGTATTTCGCTCATTTTTGGACAATACCTACCTTGATTTATTATAATAGGACATACTGAGTTTCGTTGTAAATATTTTTAAAATTTATGACGAAACACCATTGGGGTTACTATCTAAAACTTAAAATATAAAAATAGATACCTGAGATCTCAGTCTTCCTCAACTTTGGATGTAGGATGTGGAGTACTTTCGGAGCATATGCTTCATCTTCAGCTTGTAAATTGGTACTAGTTGTTCGTGAGAATCTTGTACAGAGGGTTGACTTACTGGGTGAGTTTTCATTAAGCAGGTGAGTGTTTATGGTTTCTTATAATATCTCGATCTCTTCGAGAATATTGATCTTCAATTTGTTGTTTTTCTATATGGATGATGGATAATGTGTTATCGATGGTAATAAATTGGTGATCTGTTTTTATGACTTCAGATTTAAAGAAGGTACATCTAGTTTGCCAAACATGTCATAGAAACAGATCACCAATTTAATACCATCGATGACATATTATCAATCATCCATAGAGAAAAAAACAAATTGAAGATCAACATTCTTGAAGAGATCGAGATATTAAAAGAAACCAGAAACACTCACCTGCTTAATGAAAACTCACCCAATAACGTCAACCCTCTGTACAAGATTCTCACGAACAACTAATGCCTATTTACAAGCTGAAGATGAAGCATATGCTCCGAAAGTACTCCACATACTACATCCAATGTTGAGAAGACTGTGATATCAGGTATCTATTTTTATATTTAAAATTTCGTTGTGAAACATAGAAATATGTAACCGTTAGAGTGATTTTTCAATTTTCGCTTCAAGTGAACTCCTATATATAATAGTTTTAGATCTAAACCATCGAGGGACCCAATCAGACACACACAAAATATGTTATCAAATCGGTTCAGTCGTTTAGGAGGAGTTCAGTGACAAATACACGTACAGAACAATTATATATATATATATATCCATAGTAATTCTGCCCGAGGGCAGGTCTTTCACTGCACTCATAGCATTTTTATGCTATGCTTTGCAGCTATACTAATGAATTTTAGGTGTGGTAGCTTCCCGTTGCTTTCCACATCGATGAAGGATGATTATGATGATGATGATGATAAGGATGATGATGATGGCCGGATGATTTTTCGGGGACGTTGGGCCCTAAGCATCCTGATATTTGTCTTACAGGTGAGGAAAAACCCCGAAGAAAACCTCACCCACGAGCCTGTCCCGACCGGGAATCGAATCCGAACCCTCTGCGTGACAAGGCAGCACGCTACCTCATGACCACAGCGGTGGATATATATATATATATATATATATATATATATATATAAAGATTATATGGAACTCCAGCAACAATAGAAGATCTTATCCACGATACAATTGATATTAGCACAAAATCAACTTCTTTGACGATGTGTGCCGACATGTAGTTTTCCCTTTGTAATGTATCAGAAATTAACAATTCGAACCTCTTATGTATTCATATACGATGTGATGATCTTGCTGATATTTTTATTGGTTATTTTTTTCCGTTAAATGCATGCCCAATGTTCGAAACTCTCCAATAGCCTTTTCTAACCCCCCTTAGTGGTTATCCCATTGCATTTTCAGACTTCCCTTTAGTAAAATGGTCAATATCCCAATTAGAAATTGGATACTTACGGCTACATATTTAGTTTTTTTTTAATTTTACTGTATTAAAAATTGCAGTCTATTATCTGAAATATAATAGGGCACTGTAATTTGATCGGTAAATGAAAAAAAACAGAACATGGCCAACAGAGGACTTATTTCTGAAAAATTGCAGGTAATTATAAAACAAGTTACATTTTTTCAACGTCAAATTTAGATTGCAGATGACGTGTCTTATAGACTCTTAGTATTTTATTTATGATATATACATAACCGGTTGATTAATGTCTTTGATATCGTCCGATTCCTAATAGCCAATTTTGTCGGTCCATCCAATCTCCTTGTTGTAGATGTTTCTCCTTCATGTATGAACATATTCCCTGACCCCAGGAGGTTTTAGGTCTTCCTCTGCCTCGTCTTCCCTCAGGTTTCCATTCCAAAACAGATTTTGGTAGTCGATCCTCTTCCATTCGCTGGACATGTCCGTGCCATCTTAATTGCTGAGTTTTAATATAATCTAAAAATAGTGTCTTCAATCTTCATTTTCTCCCTTATAACTGAGTTCCTAATTTTTTCTCTTCTTGAAATTCTTGCTGCCCTTCGTATAAAATCCATTTCCGTTGCCAAAAGATACTTACTTGTTTTTGTTGTTAATGGCCAAAGTTCTGCTCCATAAGTAATGATGCTTTTAACAATTGTATGATATATATTCATTTTATTTTTATTACTTATATTTTTATCCCACAATATTGCAAATTTTCCTTTATTATTTCTATTTCTTATTTCCTCTTCATAACTCCCATTTTTATTTATTTTTATTCCTAAATATGTGATCTCACTACAAGATTTTATTGTTTCTCCAGTCTCCAAAATTAAATTTTGTTCTGGTTCATCAATTGATAATTTTTTTTTTCACGTTCAAATTTAATCCCCATTTTTCATATTCTTCTATTAATTTTCTAGTCACATATTCTAAATCTTCATAATCTTGTGCAATTAACAATTGATCATCTGCAGAATGTAAGTTGTATAAAGTTTTGTTGTTTGAAATAGGAATTCCCATGCTTGAACATTTTCTCCTCCAATTCTTTAATATTTCATAATTCAAATTCGGGTATTAATGGACCAATAACTATTGTTCAAAGGCCACTTATTTCAAGCTTTAGATTATTTTACGTACCATGCATCTGAGATATTGATACCGACCGGATTTAAATCCAGAACCAGAGTCAAGCATGGTAACCGTTAATCCACTAAGACCGACTCCTCTTTTACATTTTGGCTCACATTCTCTAAGACATGTAGTTGGATAATAAATATTTCTGTCTATAGCGGAATTCGTGCTATAAGTTCCTACTGTGATCTTACGTTAGAAGAGTATAATTAAGAATATTCTTTGTAGTACCCCAAGCAAAATACAGGAACTAAGAGTCAGTCATCACCCAAACACACAATTTCGATCATACGTTCCCTCTTAACAAGCCATCAGTTTATTATGCTTACAAGGTACTAAGATTTATCGGTGTTGTTTGAAATCACTCTATATAATATTATGGAAGCTAATCTAAACACACTGGAAAAATTGAAAGCTACGTACATAAAAAGAGCAATAGGAGTATCAAGAACGACAACAAGCCGTCTAGTGTACCTATTGGCAAGGGAGACTTTCCTTATCGAGGACTTGAAAACAGCCTACCTACTACCAACTGCGAAACCCTATGAACATGGCTAGTGGAATAAGTAAAAGGAATAATAATTATAAATTTATATCATTATTATTTTTAGATACCCCTACTGATTACCCGCATTGCCCGGGAATCTACGTATCCCGATGTATTTGGCATTGATGAGCTGAAAGACAAAATTCGTTATTTCGAGTTATCCATGCTGCTGCTCTGCTTGCCCGGGAATCTACTTAATCCCGATCTTCTTTGCATCAATGAAAGACAAAAATGGTTATTGTGAGTTATCACTAAAAGATAAACATATGCTGCCGCGGGCTTTTTTATAGAGTATTTTGATATTCAAGTTTGTGTACAATAATTTGGTGCATTTGTTATGGTTTAGGCAGCGTAAGCCATTTAAGCGTACAAAAAGCCTATTTTATTTTACTTTTTACTACAAAGGGCGATTTTTTAAGGGTGAAGGGCTTGAGCATTAAAATTCTCTTGCAGCCTATAACCTTCCCGGGAAATTCCTGAACATTTTGCAAAAAGCCCCATCACAACCGGATGAACGGTACGGCAGTGCACACTTGTCCGGCAATCTACTTACCCCGTTCTTCTTGGCATCATTGGAAGACAAAAATGGCTATTGTGAGTTAAAAGATAAACATATGCTATCCAGGACTTTTTTGTAGAGTTTATTGAAATATTCACATCTGTGTACATTAATTTTGTGTATTATTATGGTTTAGAGAGAGTAAGCCATTTAATCATAAAAAAATATTTTTTCAAGTTTTTCACTACAAAGGGTGATTTTTAAGGGTGTAGGAGTTGAGTATCACAACTCTCTTATAGCCTATGTTCATTCCGGGAATCTTCTGAACATTTTGCAAAAAAACCCATCACAATCGGATCAACGGTATGGCCGCGCATAAAGTACAACAAACAAACATTCATTCTTATATATTAGATTATCTGTCATATTTTTACATGCGAGCAAGAATTCAAACCCCCAATCGATGTAATCCTAGATTCTTGTGTAGTATTACGATAGCGTACGTAGTCTAAAAGAGAATTTTAAAGGACAGAACTGTTTTAATTAATTACGTTGCAGTTTAAGAGAACCAGATCGCAGTGACACTGTGATATGCCCTTCCTGATTAGATAAAACAGACATTAACTTCTTGTTATTATTCTTCCTCCACCTGCAACGTTTCCAACTTCCGTAAGTTATTTTTAAACAAGTGTCTCCATCTGTTGCCTGACCCTACAGTTTATTATCTCTCCGTTATCTTACAGTTCTTCTCAAGTTTGTCCTCTTTGTAAACAGGCTTATCCACTTTGCGGAAATTAAAACAATAGATTGGCGAGTCTATAACCGTAAAGTAGACCTGTATCATACTTATGTGTGCAACATTAAGATGGTAAATTTGAGAAATATTACACAGAGCAATATTGTCCTTCTCTCGAAAAATAAGTAAAGAGAAAATAAACTCAAGCTTCTATAAGTGCAAACTAATAATAATAATAATAATAATAATAATATTACTATAATATTATATTATTATTACTTTATTTATATACAGATTTTCATTTTTTTTTTTCAAATGCCCCAGGTTTGTCTTTCGACATTCCTGGTTTTTCTCTCCTGGCATGGCGTAATTGTAACTCACTTCTGAGGTTGGGGCGCCTGGAAGGCGGGGTTACGTTGCCCCGATGATATGATGGGTGATGATGATGATAGTGGTGCGCCAGGAGAGTCCCTAATCCTAAACTTAACCTAAGATGAATATGAAAGTTGATGATTGCGATGGCCATAAGATTTCGGGGACCGTTAGGGCCTTAAAGTTTTCCTGACATTTGTCTTACAGGTGAGGAAAACCCCCGATAAAAACCTCATCCAGAAAAACTGTCCCGACCGGGGATCGAACCCGGGCCCGCTGCGTGACAAGGCAGCACGCTACACCGAGACCACAGCGGTGGACTATTTTCAATGTTTACACATCTTTCTGTGCCTAAAATTTTATTTTCCTTCTCCACACGTCTCTATCCATCCACTCTATTTCCTCCAGTCCTCTTGTTCTCATTCAGTCCTTATTTCTTGTATCCACGAGTTCCGAGGTCTTCCTTTCCTTCTTCTTCCAGGTGGACACCATTCTAATGCTTTTTATGGGTAATCTTTCTTCTTGCATTCGTCGTACGTGCTCATACCAATTTAATTGCTTACATCTTACATAATCTACTATTGAATATTTAATCTTCATTTTTTCTTCAATGACCGTATTTTTTTTTTCTAATTTTGAAAAACATGTTGCTCTCCTCAAGAAATACATTTCCATCGACATTAATTTTTGTTCTATGTTTTTGTTGAAAATACAAACTTCAGCTCCATATGTGACAGTACTTCTCACTATTGAATTATATATATATATATATATATATATATATATATATATATATATATATATGTAACTTATTTTTTCTGGTTATATGTCTGTTCCATAAGACTCCATTTATCATTGATGTTATTGCTCTACATCCATCCATCCATAGTAATTCTGCCCGAAGGCAGGTCCTTTACTGCAATCATAGCATTTTCATGCTATGCTTGCAGCTTTACTAGGGAATTGTGTAGGTGTGGTAGCTTCCCGTTGCTTACCACACCGCTGAAGGATGATAATGATAATGATAAGGATGATAATGATAAGGATGATGGCCATATGATTTCGGGGACCGTTTGGGCCTTAAAGTTTTCCTGACATTTGCCTTACAGGTGAGGAAAAACCCCGATAAAAATCTCACCCAGAAAAACTACCCCGACCGGGGATCGAACCCGGGCCCGCTGCGTGACAAGGTAGTACGCTACCTCGAGATCACAGCGGTGGACTAGTGCTCTACATAATAATAATAATAATAATAATAATAATAATAATAATAATAATAATAATAATAATAATTTTCAATTGCCATTTCAACCTCTAATGCACTTGGCTCTGCGACTAGCATTTCTGCTGTCTGTAACTTATCCTCCTCAATGTCCTGTTCTGTATTTACATTTAATAGCTGATTAAAGTAACTTTTCCATCTATTTAATATACTCTAGAATCTGCAATCATATCCCCATACAGGTGAATGGAGAAGACTACATAACAATGAACTACATGGTCTTTATAGGAAGCCAGATATAATAAGAACAGTTAAGTCTCGTAGACTGCGATGGGCAGGACATGTTGCGCGTATGGGAATGAAAGACGTGCATGGAAACTTCTTGTAGGAAAGCCGGAAGGAAGGCGCCCAGTTGGTAGACCAAGAATGAGATGGGAGAACAACATTAACTATGATTTGAGGGAAGTAGATTATACAGGGAATGATTGGAAAGCATTAGCTCAGGATAGGGATGTATGGAGAGCTTATGTCCGCGCGGCCATAAACCTACGGGTTCGATAGTGCCAGTGAGCAAGTAAGTAAGTAATAATAATAATAATAATAATAATAATAATAATAATAACAATAGTAATAATAATAATAATAATAATAATAATAATTAATAATTTATTTATAAACAGGTTTACAATGTAATATAACGTCTTCCTGTACCCAAAGCTTGTTAAATTTTTATCTTCTTTCTCCATTGTTCTCTTCCCATTCCAATTCATCCAGACCTATCCCCCCCGCATACCTTTTTCTAATACCATCCATCCATCCATTTAAATCTAGTTCGACTTCTCTTTCCTTTCCCACGTGGAATCCATTCCAAAGCTTTTTTAGGTGAAATCTCTTCTCTAGCATCCTATATGTATATGACCATACCATTCTAGTTGTCTATATCTCACAAAATCTAACAATGCATTTTGGAGTTTAGTTTGTCTGACGATTGTGTTTATGATTTTTCCAATTTAGAATGTCTAGTTGAAAGTCTAAATAATCCATTTCAGTAGACAATAATAATAATAATAATAATAATAATAATAATAATAATAATAATACGCCGTAGCGTAGTGGTTAAGGCACTGAGCTACAAGCCGGAGGATCGAGGGTTCAAGTCCCGTTGGGGTCAGGATTTTTAAACTGACCGAAACCCTCTCGCGGCACTATGGCCCTGGGGTCGACTCAGCCTCTAACGGAATTGAGTACCAGACGCTTGTTCTGGGGGTAAAGGCGGTCGTCACACAGGACTGACAACCCGGCTGACATAAAGTGCCGATTGTCTAGAAAAAGTGGGAGCCTTAACCTCCTATTACCCCAAGGGTCTCCGGACCTGTTGTGGGATCACTTTACTTTACAAAGAAACTTCCAAATTATTTATCCAATGGCGAACTTTCAAATTTATATTGTAGCTCCAAATATTTCGTGTGTCATAACATAAGTACACTGGAATATGCTAATTATTTTTCTAACTGTAACCAATTTTCGAATGGTTACTCCATTACTATCCGCCGCTCTAAGTATATCCCATTCGAAAACGGAATAATGCCGAACATGTATTAACAAACTTCAATAAAAAACCCAACTTTTAAACGAAGGGAATGCGTCAAATATCAAGAGAATATACCCCGTCTCTTCACATTTAAAATATTTAAATATCAACAGAGATATTGATGGTTCAGAGTACATGTAGACGAAGTTTAAGAACTAGTAGCGCTATTAACTAAATAGAAAAAAACTAATTATAAAATAATTCTACTACATAGAACCATGATAACAGTTAAAGACTAACTCTAAATTTTAATTGGACTTAAACATTAAATTTTAATTGGAAATAGAGTTTTCATTACTCCTAGAATTAATATGATGTCTCTTGTTTGTCCACTTTTGTGGTCTCGAGGTAGCGTGCTCCCTTGTAACGCAGAGGGCCCGGGTTTGATTCCCGGTAGAGACAGGCTTCCTGAATGAGGTTTCTTCGGGGTTTTTCGTCACCTGTAATAGAAATGTCAGGAAGCTTAGGGTCAAACGGTCCCCGAAAATCATCCGATCATCATCATCATTTACCGGTGAGGAAAGCAACGGGACGCTACCATATCTATAATTCGCTAGTAAAGGTGCAAAGCATGGCATGAAAACGCTATGATTGCAATAAAAGACCGACCTGCCCTTGGGCAGAACACTATAGATATATAAACTGTTTTCTACTAACATGACATAATGAACTTGGTTACGTGTTCTCTGAACCATATATTATCGTCTAAAATGACTGGTCCTATTATTTTGACAAAGTTTCTTTTTCTATATTATTAAGATCATTATCATTACGATTATCAATATGATTATTATTATTATGATCTTCTTGATTATTATTTATTTATTATTATTATTATTATTATTATTATATTATTATTATTATTATATTATTATTATTTATTATAAAGCAATTAAATTGGTATGGGCACGTACGACGAATGCAAGAAGAAAGATTACCCAGGAAAACATTGGAATGGTGTCCACCTGGAAGAAGGAGGAGAGGAAGACCTCGAAACTCGTGGATGCAGGAAATAAGAACTGGAATGAGAGCAAGAGGACTGCAGGACATGGATTGGATGGAGAGAGACAAGTGGAGAAGAAAAATAAAACTTTAGGCACAGAAAGCTGTGTAAACATTCAAATTCTGTATATAAATAAATAAATTATTATTATTATTATTATTATTATTATTATTATTATTATTATTATTGATTTAGCAATTTTACATAAGACTAAATAATAAAAATATGTTTTTTGTATGATGACAAGGATATTATATGTTCTTTGTGTATTTCGCACACATAGTAAAACATAGAATATAGCAATCTACACATATTCGTTAGCATCTTAATAGTAAACTGGGTAAATACCAGGCGAAACTAAACAGTGTTTACAACCGTCTGATGAGAGACATCCATTTAAACTTGTATAAGAGAATTTAATGTGTAGGGAGAGAAGGTACGGTAAACGGATATAGTCATATAGACTAAGTATACTATCTTATACCCTTCGTGCGTTGCTATGCCTAAAAAATTAAATATTAAAGGTTAATTGAATTGTATGGTATACGCTGAGACGAACCAAACATGGCGGTTGCTAGTTACTTTTTAATTTCGGACTTTAGGTAAACCTCCATTTCTGATTGTCAAATTTCGCTCATTTTTGGACAATACCTACCTCGGTTTATTTCAATAGGATATACTAAGTTTCATTGTGAAGCATCGAAAATTGTGGCCGCTAGAGCTATTTTTAAAATTTCACATTAGGTGAACCGTACACCTAATTGATTTATAGTATCCAATTGTGAATCTAAAACATCCAGAGACCCATTAAAAAACACAAAATTTCATCAAAATCGGTCAAGTCGTTTAGGCAGTTTTTAATTTCGAATTTCAAGCAAACCTCCACTAGTAATTATCTGATTTCGCTCATTTTTGGACAAAATCTACCCTGGTTTATTTTAATATGATGGGTATACTTAGTTTCGTTGTGAAATATCGAAATATGTGACGGCTAGAGCGATTTTTAAATTTTCACTTCAGGTGAACTCCTACACCTAATGTTTTAGAGGATCCATTGCGAATCTAACCCATCGAGAGATGCAGACACAAAAAAAAATCATCAAAATCGGTCCAGGCATTTAGGAGGAGTACAGTGACAAACACACGTAAAGAATAATTATACAGGGTTAACAGGACCTCATCGACAAAATGAAAGGGATGATAGGCCATGCAGAGATGAAAATTTTTCGTGAAGGAACATATAGTAGCAAACACGTCGTTTATGAGTTACGCGCAGATGAAGGTGTTCACCCGTAAGGGTCGGAATTGAATACAAACAATTGCACATGTATCATTTTACAATAAATGTAATTGAATACAAACAATTGCACATGTATCATTTTACAATAAATGTTCAAACAGTCGACTCTGTGCCTCATTGTATGTTTGATATCGTCGCAGCAACGATCGGCCAGTACAGCCGATCATGACAGGATTCTTTTTGACATCGTCAAAACACTTATTGTTTGAGCACTTATTGTAAAAACATGTCTCTTTCAATAATATGATACATGTACAATTGTTTATATTCAATTCCGACCCTTATGGGCGAACAGCTTCATCTGCGCATAACTCATAAGCGATGTGTTTGCGACTATATGTTTCCACAAAAAAATGATCCTCTCCGCATGGCCTATCATCCCTATCATTTTGTTGGTGAGGTCCTGTTACACCCTGTATATATAAAGATATTGCTAAAGTTGGCGTCTTTTTATTTTACTACGCTTTTTAACATATGCTATAAGGTCATTAGCGTCACAATTCAAGTCTGGAAGTTCCGCAAATCTATGATCACCCGACGACTTTTTTTCTCTTCCGAGAGAATTCATACTCAGTACTTTATGCCCTGAAAAATCCATCAACTCCCACCTGGTTTAAGTCCGTGAATCTTAGAATCGAGGCGGACATGGTAACCCATAGATCACCGGAACTGGTAAGTATTTTTTAAATTACGATACTTAATTTTTTTCTGTCGTGTAATATTTGCTGTATGTTAGATACTAGATTTATAATTTTTATTTTTATATATTTCTTCAATTAATATTTAAGTTTACATTTATATTTCTTTAAAGCAAATTAACTGGTTTGTTTATTTACCCGTTAGCGGTTCTATCTCGTGAACACTGTTTCATATATATGAAGTAATGCTTTGGATGACATATCAATTTATCAGAATTAATTCAGTTGGTAACTATATAGCTACAATATATTACAAATAATTTACGTAGCGTACATTTAATTTTGAATATTTCCATTACAGGCAGTCGATGATATAAGTTAAGGATTTAATTGTATTGCACTGACAGGATAGTGCAAAACTATTAGTTTCATATATTATTATATTGAAAAGACCTTTTTTCAACATATTAGTTTCATTATTTATTCATAATGATATCAACAGACCCTAAAAACAATTGAATATGGCCAATAACTAAATCGTATATTACAATGCGAGGTTGGGAAGTGGTTTTTACAGAATCGAGGGAAAATGTTTAAAAACAAGCAACAGCGAGGTTTTTAATTTCCGAGATTCTGTAAAACACTTCACAAATGTGCGTTGTACATTATTTTTTTTTTGCAGCCCGCCGCTGAGGTCTCGAGGTAGCGTGCTGCCTTGTCACGCAGCGGGCCCGGGTTCGATCCCCGGTTGGGATAGTTTTTCTGGGTGAGGTTTTATCGGGGTTTTTCCTCACCTGTAAGACAAATGTCAGAAAAACTTTAAGGTCCAAACGGTCTCCGAAATCACATGGCCATCGCAATCATCGTCATTCATATTCATCTTAGGTTAAGCTTAGGGTTAGGGACTCTCCTGGCGCACCACTATCATCATCACCCATCATATCATCGAGACAACGTAACCCCGCCTTCCAGGCGCCCCAACCTCAGAAGTGGGTTACAAGTACGCCATGCCAGGAGAGGACACCAGGAAAGTTTTGTGCGATGTGTTTTCAAAATAATAAATAATTGTAAAATAATAGATCTCTTTGTTGGACATATTTGCGTTCATTACAAACAATTGACTAACGTTAACAGCGTGGGCAATGTTTATTAGTTGAAACAACAGGAGGCCTTGAGAACAATTATTGACAACATGGCCGCAAGTACGTATTTATTGTTTTATATTGTTTCAAATAAAGTTAAGTTCATTTAAAATGCAGTGATTTGTTTCGTATATAGTATATTACGATGCGAGGTTCGGAAGTGGTTTTTGCAGAATCGAGGGAAAATGTTTAAAAACTAAGCGACAGCGACGTTTTTAATTCCCGAGATTCTGTAAAACACTTCACAAACGTGCGTTGTACATTATTTTTTGCGCGATGGTGTTTCCAAAATAATAAATAACAGTAAAATAATTTTATTGGAAATATTTGCGTTACTTATAAACAATTGACTAACGTTAACAGTGTGAGCAATGTTTATTAGTTGAAACAACAGGAGGCCTTGAGAACAATTATTGATAACATGGCCGCAAATACGTGTTTACTGTTTTATATTGTTTCAAATAAGGTTCAGTTCATTTAAAATGCAGTGATTTGTTTCGTATAATGTATATTAACACTACCTTTTGGATATTTTCCGTATATACAATGTACGTGGTATACATAGATGGTATTGGTTTTACTTCCCGCACATGGGTGTAAATGTAATATTACAGTATAGTTATTTAGGTTGGTAACCCCGAAATGTAGGAAGTTGAAATCTCAATCATGGTCGCCATTGCTGTAAGTACGACAAATAGCACTATCGCGCAAAAAAGTATAAACCATAATCAGATAGGATACAATTCTAAATGGATTAGTAGTTTATCAAATATATTAAGGTAATTATGGTCCAGCGTCTTAGCCGAGTGATTAAGGAAAGATGCCTTGGCGCGCAGCACGGGACTTACGCTGGTTCGAGTCTCCATGGGGAAAATTGTTTCTAATTGAATTTCGGCGAGAATGGTATCGGTGCCCATTCAACATCGGCAGGAATTTGGATAGCTATAATAAGAATGGACCGTTTTAAAATATTAAACGTTTTAATGTATGCTGACGATGTGGTCATTTTCAAGAAAATTAAAATAATTTTCAGTACTCCTTACATCAATTAAATCAGTTATGCCAAGAATATAATTTTAAAAGAACACAATAAAAAAATAAAATAATGGCATTTTGCGGAAGTGAACATATAAGATCAAAAATCATAATAGACAACAAACCTCTGGAGTCCACCGCTGTGGTCTCGAGGTAGCGTGCTGCCTTGTCATGCAGCGGGCCCGGGTTCGATCCTCGCTCGGGACAAGTTTCCTGGATGAGTTTTTTTTCGGTTTTTTTCCTCACCTATAAGACAAATGCCAGGATACTTTAAGGCCCAAACGGCCCCCGAATATCATCTGGCCATCATTATCATCAATATCGTAGTCACCTCATTACATTAAATTTAGGTTTAAGGCCTCTCCTGGCGCATCATTACCCATCGTCATCACCCATCATATCATTGGGATAACCCCACCTTCCAGGCGCCCCAACCTCAGAAGTGGGTTACAATACGCCAATGCCAGGAGAGAATACCTGAAATGTCGAATGACAAACAGGTGGCATTGAACAACAAAAAAAAAAACCTCTGGAACAAGTAACAAATGTTAATTATTTGGGTTGTAATTTTACTATATACATAACAACTGAAAGAGACGTAAATATGAAACTGTCAAGATTTCAAATGATGTGTGGAACTACACATAAAACATTAAAGAATAAAACAAGAAGAGATACTAGATTGAAGTTTTATAAAACATTGACAGTTCCTGCATTACTTTATGGGAGTGAAACTTGGGTAATGACCAAAAAATTACAAAGTAGAATACATCGTGTAGAAATGAACTTCCTTAGAAGAACAAAAGGCTGCACAAGAATAGATCGGATAAAGAATGAAAATGTAAGAACAGAGCTAAATATATATCCATTGTATGATACAATCAAAGAATATATAGAAAAATGGTTTAGACATGTAGGAAGAATAAGTGTAACAAGATTATCAAAAACAGCATTTAACTACAAGCCAAGAGGTTCAAGGAATGTAGGAGGGCCAGTGAAAAGATGGACAGAACCGGCAATTTGCCTAGCCCATGAAGTGAGAAGAAGAAGAAGAAGAAGAAGAAGTAGTAGTGATTCCAGGTTGAGAAAACCAGCTATAACGTCTAGGGAATGCGACAAGCTGACCACGTGTCGCCCCGACACTGGGTGTAGGATCGTCTACCTCTATGATTAACACTTGTATATAAGGCCAGCAGACTGCTGATAGAACAAAGGCCTTCTAGGCTTGTCACTCCACGGAGTTTTATGTTAATTATGTATTATTCTTTTTCAAGGTATCTGTTCATGACCCATAACTAACTAACTCACTGGCACTATCGAACCCGTAGGTTCATGCTGCGCGGACATAAGCTCTCCACACATCCCTATCCTGAGCTAATGTTTTCCATCACCTCCTGTATAATCTACCTGCCTTAAATCATAGTTAATGTTATTCTCCCACCTCATTCTTGTTCCCTCTGGTTTCCCTACAAGAAGCTTCCACGCACGTCTTTCATTTCCCATTCGTGCCACATGTCTTGCCCATCGCAGTCTACGAGACTTAACTGTTCTTGACCCATTTAGAGACTAATTCAAATCAGGTGAATTTATCATTCGATCGTCTTCAGGTAGTCCAAAGTCACCTTGTCATTAGGAAAAAATTAGTTGCACATTTAGGAAACTGGAAGGGATTTACATTGTTTTTTGGTAAAAACTTATTTCACTTATTTTTCCCACAATATTTCGTTCTCCAAGCTGTGATCGGCTGTCTGTTGCTAATATTTTCTCTTCTTGTTCTTCCCAATGGGGATCTCATAAAATGCTTTTGTTCTGATTCCAATTGTCTTTGTCTTGGTATCTTAAAATAAAAACTTCACATGCAGATTTTAAAATTTGTACGGATGCTAATTGTTATATAGTTTCTTTTAATACTAATATTCATGTCTTTAACAAAATATTTCTTTATACATCCATTTAGTTTGTTACTTTTTTTAATGTTAGTGTCCAAATCAGCATTAAACTCTTCAGTGTATTTTACATCTTATATACTTCAATTATGATACCAAAGGCCTACTATTTTTTTTGGCTTCTACGGCTGTTATGTAAATCTTTAAACAATTATCTAAATTTATTCTTGTTTCCGAATCTTGGCAAAAACCGTGATTTCTTCTTCTTTAGTGTATTTTCCTATTTCTCTGTCAGAATATTAAAAAAGTTGTAAATATATGGTCACACGTAGAAATACATTATATAATGGAAATGGACAGCTAATGACAAATGAGGGAAATTTTGAGGAAGTGGCTGAATTCAAATACCTAGGAACAATAATCACAAATAGGAATGAGATGCACAAAGAAATTAAACATAGGCTTCAATTCTGGAAATGCGTGCTATTATGCATTGCAGATACTCTTGACGTCCCAACTCCTTTCAAAAAACGTTAAACTGAAAATATATAAAACTATTATCGTACCAGTTATACAATATGGGTGGCGAAACATGGACTCTTACGTTAAGAGAGGAAAGAAGATTACAAGTATTTGAGAATAAAGTACTTAGGAAAATTTTTGAACCAAAGAGAGATAAACAGACAGGTGAATGGAGAAGAATACATAACAATGAACTACATGGTCTTTATAGGAAGCCAGATATAATAAGAACAGTTAAGTCTCGTAGACTGCGATGGGCAGGACATGTTGCACGTATGGGGAATGAAAGACTTGCATGGAAACTTCTTGTAGGGAAGTCAGAGGAAAAACGCCCAGTTGGTAGACCAAGAATGAGATGGGAGAATAACATTAACTATGATTTGAGGGAAGTAGATTATACAGGGTATGATTGGAAAACATTAGCTCAGGATAGGGATGTATGGAGAGCTTATGTCCGCGCGGCCATGAACCTACGGGTTCGATAGTGCCAGTGAGTAAGTAAGTAAGTAAGTGGGGATATGTCAGTTTACTCTGATTTACATTATCAATAATACGTAAATCAATAAACGAACAAGCAGAGTACCCAGAATTTCTGTATATTGAAGTACGGACACAAAATAGTCTGTTTCAAGCAAACACTGCGGATATTTCTGAAAACTCTACATTAGTGTTAATTATTATTTTTTTAGTGGGATGAGATATTTCATTATCAATAAATATTCTTAACTAATAGAGTTTTTTGAACTATTGTTATTTTAAATGTTCATGTTATTATTCATTTAGTAATACTGTATTTTAGTTTAAAGATACATTAATAAACACTTTGTTGTATATCTTAATTTCTTGGTTGAATGAAGATAAGGCTTTATACCCTTAACTATGATAGTTTAAATAATATTTATATTGCTTTTGTTATGACTAGCATTATCATTATTATTATTATTATTATTATTAGTCAGAATCAGCACAATAAGGGAAATTATGAAAGTTGAAAAAATATTACAAAAATAGAGGAAAAACGTTTGAAATGGTATGGACACCTCATAAAAATGGAAGAAGATAGAATACCAAAGAAAATCCTTGATTGGAAAGCTAATGGAAGAAGTGGAAAAGGCAGACCTAGAGAACATTGGATTGATGGAGTGAGGAGGAATATGGAAGCTAGAGATTTGAGGGAAGATGATGCTTTAAACACGAACCTCTGGCGACAAATCACTTTGGGTTGAAGGAGAAACACTTTATTGTGGAATATTCCTAATAAAAATATTATTAATAAATATTAATATTATTATTATCATTATTACTATTACTATTTGTTACTATTATTTTTATTATTATTGTTACTATTATTATTATTATTATTATTATTCTTACTATTATTATTATTATTATTATTATTATTATTATTGACCAGATAATCTCATTTTCATTGAAGATGAAACGTCTGTTGTGTGACAGTTTAAATATCATGTCAGTAGGACAATAGAGAATATCGAACTAAGAAACAATTGTATGAAATGACCTTTAGAAAAGTCGCAGTTAAAGCGACTATGAATAAAAGAAATAAATAATGTATGATTAAGAATAATACATTTCAGGTTTCTCTACTGAATGAAAAAGAATATTGACTGTGTAATGTCCAGCCATCTAAACTTCTGAACTTCGATGCTAGAAAAAAATTAATGAAAAGTATTTGGTCAGCATTCATCAGTATGTACTGAGTAATAAGGATAGGGGATAGAATTTTAATGGAGTTGGGTAAAGATAAATATAGATAGGAAAGTTTGTTTGTGGCGGCGGAAGTGCCCTCAAGTTCCACACAAAACTCTGTCATGAGTTAAAACTAAGTAAGCTACGGTGCCTGAAAATCAAACAAATTACTTCAACTTCCATACAACCAGCTATTTTTGGTTCAGTTCTAATAAAAAGCTTAGTATCATTAAAAAATATTAAATATCTGTATCAGGCATTTTTATTCATATTTATCTCATTTTATACTGAGACGCTTATACAATGTTGGTCGTACCGCACCCAGTTCTTTTAGGTGTTTACTAGTAAACTCTAGAGTCTACTAATTTAAGTATACTTGTATTTTTTATGAATAGAATGGTTGAGAGTAGCCAATTTGTTTTTGAGAAATTATTAAATTATTATCGGCCGCGGTGGACTAGTGGTTATGCTCCTTGCCTCTGGTCCCGATGGTCGCAGGTTTAAACCTGGCCGGGGTCGATGGATTTTTTTAGGATGGAAAAATCCCAGCAGCAAGTCCTCCGGGAGGGACTTTAAGCCGTGGGTTCCGAGTCTGAAGATTTTCAGGCTCGTAAAAAATCCTTAAGCCTCAATGAAAAGGACTCTAAGAAAAATTTATCGAATTTTCCCGTCCTAGTACTACCTTGGTTTCCTATATGTCAGTATGAGGCGGAACACTGACTGCTGATCACTCAAAATGACATCTACACGAAAACAAGTGTACCTAAATTAGTATGGTTCAAATTCTTCCCTGTAGGGGGAGAGCGCCTAAATCTCTGTCAAGGGAAACATTGGCTTATAATACAAATAAGACAAGATTAAATTATTACTAATGATGAAATGGATCATGTTAATCCAATATTTCCAGAATATATGAGGCGGTCAGAGGACAAGGGCTACAAGTGACATTTTTTAATGAGTTAAGTGCAGAAATAATTAGCTAATATGACAAACTGTTTTGTACCCAAGAGAAATATGCATGAGTTTAACAGATTCTGACATACAGTGGAGTATTTGAAAATCACTCACAAAAACAGCTCTTCTATACTTGGAGGACAAGGGGTACGTCTGTATTTGATCAATAATAGTAAAATTCATATCATACACGCGGGTGATAAATCAAGCTATGCTAAACATCTCATTAACGCAGGTCATCGAATGAACACAATTGAAAACACCCTCTCACGATAATCCACCGAGAAAACATTCCAGCTAGGATAAATATATTGAAGACCTTGAAATTATAAAGGAAACAAACAACACCTCACTTCTTAATTAGAACGCACCCCAGTCAAACCCATTATACGAGATCGCCAAAAACAAGTCAGTTGCTGCTACAAACAGTTGGAGTATACATCACCGTACACAACAACAAGTAACGGAAACTCAACCTGCAGAAGATGGAAGGTAACTTCCGAAAGCGCTCCAGTTAATTTTCTATACAATATATTAATAAGTTGAGGACGACGGCACCTACCAACAGGTACAATTTAATTTTTAACTTTCATCATACGTCTATATTTGCACTCCTTGGCTTTCCACAGCTAGGTGGACTCAAGCATAGAGTGTTGTATTTTTTAATGTTTTCAACAAATTTTATGTGAGGATTATTATTATAGTATTTATACAGTGCTGATGATTCTTCGAGGTTTATTGATTTATCAAATATTATTATGTCTGAATCTGAATCTGATGAAGAAGAGAATGAACTTAACCTCCGCATTCATGGTAAGTAAAATATTTTAACTACTTTATCTATATTTTCACAATATTGTGGGCCTATATTATAAGATAATAGTTTTTCCAATGCATTCTGGCAGATTGTTGTGTTGTCGCTGTCCATGCTTCGGACCCATAATAATAGTAATAATAGGAACTGCCATTGTCTTGTATAATTTCATTGTAGGGTTTTTCCTGGCTTTATTTTTCAAATTATTTTTGGTGTTTCTGTTGTATATTTACTTTATTTAGTTTGTTACTTATATCTGTTTCCGTTGTGTATGATATTTCGCAATTTAGGAATTATATCTTACCACTTGTTCTACTGGTTTATTTTCTAATATTATCTTTGTCCGAACTGGATGAGCGTCCTTGAAAACCATTGTTTCTTATTTTTCTGATGATATTTCCATGTTGTATTATTTTGATATTTCATTTAGTTTACATAGCATTCCTTTGTTAATTCGTCCTCTGTTTTTGCTATTAAAATCTGGTCATCGGCTACTGTTTATTACTATATTTCGTAAGTTAAAACCCCCAGTCGTCATTTGCTTCCATGATCTTATCATGTCGTCAAATATATGTTAAAAGAGTGGTTGATAGTGGACAACCTTCTCTAACTCCTCCTGTTATATGTATTGGTTTAATTTTATTTATTTTTGTTTTCTCATACATTTCCTTAATTCTGCGAACAAGTGTAGTGAAATTCCCTTCTCACTTAATATGTTCCATAATTTTGGTTTAGACACTTTATCAAAAACCTTTTTATAATCTAAAAAGAGGATGTCCGTTTCTAAGTTGAATTCTCTTAAGCTTCTCTAATATTTGTTTTAAAAGTGAACATGTTGTCTGTGCAGCTTTTTCTTTCCTAAACCTGTCTCTCTTCTAATATTATTGCGTCTATCTACAGTTGTTAATCTTTGGTTGATAGAATAAATTTAAATAAATCGAGAAAAATTAATTATTTGATAACAGCTAATTGTATAAGCATGACTTAAAAGTGCCGATGCGGCAACCCCTGATATCTTGAGGAAGGTAATTCCAGGAGCGGCCAGAGGCTACTGTGAAGGAAGCAGAATAAGAGGAAGTGCTATGAGGAGGGATTGTAAGTAAACTTATTGTGTGACCTAGTGTCAATATGTTGATAAGAGGAAACTTCTCAAATCTGGACGCCAGGGGTAACTACGAGTTGTAGGAATTCAGGAAGCTTGAAACTCCACTAAATCATCCAGTAGATAGCCCAAGAATAGTGGTGAGGGAAAAACATTAACTTTGATTGAGGAAGGTAAATTATACAGGGAATGACTGAAAAAAATAGTTCAGGTTAGATAATTTATGGAGAGCTTACTTACACAGGTCATAATCTTCCAGCTTTGATATTTCCTGCAAATTAATTAGTTATTACTATTGTAACTGCAGTGCCAATGTTGTTTTATGGTTCGGAGTTTTGGATATTAGAAGAAAAAGGGAAGGATAATTCAAGCAGCTGAAATGAGATGTTTTAAATTTGTTGCGGGGTATATTCTTACCGGCGGAAAAAAGGAAGTAAAGATGTAAGGACGGAACTAAACATCTTTATTAAAACAAGATAGAAATTATTGGAAACAGAATGTATAAAGAATGAAAAGCGATTGCATACCAAAAATAATAATAAACTATATCCCAAAGTGTGGAATGAATGTTGGAAGACCGAAGACAAGAATTGACCACAACAGTGTTAAAGAATGAGGTCGGAACAAGCCTCGTGAGGCTTAATGCAGGTAGCTGATATGATGATGATGGTGAAGACAATGGTGAAGACAATGGTGAAGATAATGGCGAAGATGATGGTGGTGATGATAATGGTGACGATGATAATGGTGATGAAAATAATATGCTTCTTCTTGAACTTCAAGGTTAGGCTGTAAGCCTATGGCGACTCAAAGCAAATCCGCCCATCTGGTCATGTGGCGTCCAACGGATCATTTACCTCTTGGAATATATTGTAAAACCTGTTTTGATAGACGAGATGTTATCCTTCTTCTTCCTTCCAACGATTCAGCCAAGGCCTGTTACGATCCTATAGAAAATTTTCCTCTCCAGCGTTTCAATAGGACGGCCCATGATCTTCGTCCTCTTGGTATATAATTATAAACAGCTTTGGGGATCCGATTTGAACTAATTCTTTCAAGATGGTGTTTCCAATTTAGTTGGTACTGTTTATATATTCCAAAATTGGCGTAGTCTTCAATTCTTTTAAGATATCGGTGTTCCTTTTCCGATCCCATCTGGTGTAACCCGCTGTTCTGCGCATGAACCTCATTTCACAAGCCGTCATTCTGCTTTCATGTGTTCTTTTTAGTGTCCATGCTTCACTACCATGGGTCAACACTGGTCTAGCCAAAGTGTTATATAAACGTAATCGTGTGTTTTTTTTTTGTACAAGGGATGGTTTCATAACTTGATTAATAATTCCTAAACTTTTATTATAACTAGTAATTTTTTCAGGGATATCTTTTTCATCCCAGATAGAGAGATAATATCCAAGGTATTTAAATTGATTAGATTTCTCTAAAATTTTATTCTGGAGACAGATTTTAACTTTGTATGGGGTCCTTCCCATGAAATACCATAATTTTAGTTTTGTTAATACGAGATGTATCCATTCTATTTATATGTTGAAACCATTTTAATTTGTTGTCCGCTAATTTATTTGCTAATTCATATATTTGTAATTGTTCTCTAATATCAGTATTGTGGATTGATATCTTAAAGTGTGTCCTGCTATCCTTCTTAAGAAACGCATTTCTGTCATTTCTATCTTCCTTTTTCCAATAGTGATTAAAATATTGGTGACACATTTATTGTTGTATTTCTATTGTCTTCAGTAACGAGAAATGTATTTCGAATACAATAATTCGAAAATTTTTGCCATCAATTTTGTACACAGAAAGGTATGTACACCCCTTTATTTACACACATGTGATCTTTTCATCGACTGCCTTCTCGAGCCCGTGTCTCCGTGGTCGGCCACCAGAGGCGTTGAATCACTTTGCGGTCAGTAATCCTGCCGATATTTTGCGATCCTTTACTCACAAAGCATATTATCGGGCTTCCTCTGCACATGATTTATACTGCTGACTCGACGAGTGCATTATACATATACGAGAAATATATTAACGTGGCCACTAGTGTCGATTTCTCACACGAAATAAATATATGATATTTCAATATAACATAGGGGTATAAGTCAAATGGTACAGATGGTCAGTACTGTAGCACCAGGGTTCTAAAAAAATATTTAAAACATTTAGCTACCGAGAAAGTTCAGTTAGATGATACTGTTTCAGACTAGTACTCGAGTGTCTAACTAACTCACTGGCTCTAACGAACCCGTAAGGGCATGGCCGCGCGGACATAAGCTCTCCATACATCCCTATTCTGAGCTAATGTTTTCCCCTGTATAATCTACTTCCCTCAAATCTTCGATCATGTTATTCTCCCACCTCATTCTTGGTCTACCAACTGGGCATTTTCCCTCTGGTTTTCCTATCAGAAGCTTCCATACACCTCTTTCATCCCCCATACATGCCACATGTCCTACCCATCGCAGCCCCTTAACTGTTGCTATATCTGGCTTCCTATAACTTACATATCATGGAGCTCACTATTATGGAGTTCCCTACATTCATCTGTCTGTTCATCTCTCTTTAGCCCAAAAATCTTCCTAAGAACTTTATTCCCAAATACTCGCAATCTCCTCTCCTCCCATAAAGTAAGAGTCCATGTTTCATATCCATATAATATAACTGGGAGAATAACTGTATTATATATATTCCAGTTTAACGTTTTTGAAAGGAGTTGGGGCGACAAGAGTCCCTGTAATGCATAATAGCATGCATTTTCCAGAATTGAGCCTATGTTTAATTTCTTCGTGCATCGCATTCCTATTTGTAATTATTATTCCTAAATACTTGAAATTAGCCACTTCTTCAAAATTTCCTTTATTTGTCATTAGTTGTCCATTTCCATTCAATCATATGTAGACTTAAAAAAGGCATACGATTCATTTAAGAGAGATAAGTTATATGTATCCTTCTCGTGTTCGGAATTCCTAAAAAGTTAGTTAGACTTATACGAATGTGTCTAAATGGCACAAAGAATAGGGTGCGTGTAGGCAAACAGCTTTCGGATACTTTCGTAATTCACAATAGGTTTAAAGCAAGGAGATGCCACTCTATCCTCTACTGTTCAATTTCGTATTAGAGCATGCCTCTTTGGAGAATGAAGAAGGCCTACAACTCAATGGTATTAATAGGTTGTTAGTTTATTGAGCGATAACGAGGAGATATTAAAGGCCAACACACTCTATTGAATAACACTATGAAATTGGGACTGGTAGTAAACATCAATATTAGTTTTTTTTTTTAGAAATCTTGGATCTGTCAGTAAGGAATAAGCATGGTGAGAATCTTGATGAAAATGATTTACCCAAGCCAAATTATATCCACTTGACATAATGATGATATAATTTTGTCCAAAATCATGTTTTTAGGTATATTTATAATATCTTTCGGGTAGAAGCTAGTAATGTAATTAACATTCGTCCTGTGCGAAAGATGATCTCTTACTTTAAGGGTGGAAAGGAGATTACGAGTATTTGAAAATAGAGTTCTTAAGAATATTTTTTAACCTAAGAGAGATGAACAGAACAGGTGCATGAAGACTACACAAAAGTGAACTACGTGATCTTTATAGGAAGCCAGATATAATGACAGTTAGAGTCTCGTAGACTGCGATGAGCAGGACATATGGCACGAATGTGTAATGAAAGAGGTGTATGGAAGCTTCTTGTAGGAAAACCAGAAGGAAAACCCAGTTGGTAGACCAAGAATGAGGTGGGAGAATAGTATTAACTATGATTTCAGGGAATGATTGGAAAACATTAGCTCATGATAGGGATGTATGGAGATCTTATGTCCGCGCGGCCATGAACCAAAGGTTTATATTGTGCCAGTGAGTTAGTTAGTTCCACTCAATACAGCCTGTTCTGTGCCACCATGCCACCAGTGAATATTCAATCTGAGAAAAAGTGACAAAAAGCGACTTCTAGCGTCGTGTTGGACAATGTGATAAGTGATAACACATGTTCCCGCTAGAGCCAATTGCCAATAAAGTATAAAATTATGGAATATTCACCTGGAAGGTCAGTCTCCTCAACTTTATTAGTTATTTAACTGTAGCGCTTTCGTGCCGATGATGGGACTAGTCCCGAAAGCTACAGTTAAATAACTAATAAAGTTGAGGAGACGGACCTTTTAGGTAAATATTCCATAATTTTATACTTTAATTTTGAATAATACCTCAACGGAACATATCATGAATCTTATAAAAAGTTGAATTGTCAATACGTTTGCTCACACATATTGAAATTCTATCCCAAGAGTCCACCAACATTAGTGGGCAAATTAGGTAAGAAAATGGGGAAGTTAGTGTTGGATGGTTAAGTTAGTGTTAGTTTGAGCAAATTAGGGAGAGTTAGTACACCAGATTAATTTAGCGTTCACTTGTTTGTTAGCAGATATTAGTATAAGTTGGCTACACTATTAGTTTATGTTCGATACACCGTCTGAGCAAAGACTAATACACATTTTACATTACAAATGTGTTGATTATATAGAGATAAATGGTTTAGACATGTAGAAAGAATGAATGTAACAAGGTTATCAAAAGAAGCATTTAACTACAAGCCAAGAGGATCAAGGTATGTAGGAAGGCCAGTGAAAAGATGGTGTAATGTACTCTCTACGAGAATAACATACAACGGTCGATGCACAAGTACTTATGAAGATTTTAAATTGAGTCCCCTGTATGGTCTGCGCGCATCGGGTTGGATGTATGAATAAATAGATTATGCACGTGGCAGCGTTGAATGAAAACACAACGTATAATTTAAATCACTAACTTTAATCACTTAAATAATGTGAGCTTTATTTCTTGAAGAACTCTAAGCAGGCGAAAAACCCAACGTCTGGCCTGGACTACGGTTAGCAGCAGAGTGCCGAGACCGGAACAAAGCGTACACGGCCACGTAGTTGCAGTGTTGCAAAATATAATTTTGATTGCGGCAGCGTCATAGCGTTGCCAAGTTTACACAACAAAGAGTGTAAGTGAATCACTCTGAGAATGAAGTCAAGGAGGCAAAGAATAAAACAAATAAAATGGTACAGATGGACATAACAACTGTGAGGCGGATCAGTCATTTTGTCTAGCCCATGAAGTGAAGAAGAAGGATATACTCATTTTAGGTTAATTTTATCTCAACTTCTCAGTTTATTTTAAGGTAATTTTCACTTTTTTTTTTTGGTAAAAGGTCAACATATATATTTCTCTCCAGTAATTATTCATACACTTACAATAAATTGTGTGCTTCCTTTTTTTAAATTTGAATTTATGTTGGTGGCATGGTGGGATAGAATCCTCCAAACAACCTAACTAATTAAAAAGAAATTAAAACATATTTCAGTTCAGCAGGAAAGAGATTTTAATTTTAAAGCACCGTTGAGGTTATGTAATAAAATATTAAAAATATAAAATTAGAACTTGATAATACAGTCGTCCTCAACCAAATATTTTAGTTGAGGATGACTGTTTTATCATATTCTAATTTTATATTTTTAATATTTTAGAAGAGAGATACTTAAATTCAGTTAATTTAGTTCTTGTGAAAGAAACAAATGATTACTCTTTGTGTTGTTGTGTTCTTATACAAGGTGAATGTGGGGTCCAGGGAAGTGTGTGTGTGTGTGTGTACTAATGCAACTCACTGCACTTTATGCATTCAGGTTAAGAACGCAAATAAAATAAACATTTGATGGGCAATCTTAAAGCTAAGTATTTTTCTTTCTTTGAATGAGAAATAGATTGTCTAAAATGTTCAGCTTATTTTCAATACAAACTGTGTAAATATTAAAACAGGAATTCCTTGTAGAATGCTATCTGATAAAATACATCAGTTTGTGCACAGAATGTTTTGCAATAGTTTTATGAGCATGAGCTACAGGGTTAGCAGTCCCTGGTTAATTTCGTTTGGTCGATTTTCTCAGAAGATAAAACTAGATTCGCTGAGGGACGCCTAACGTCTTTCCTACGTATTTAATTTTGAAACTTGATTAAAATGTCCCAAGTACTCGCTAAATTCTCTCCGTGTTCTATTGAGATCACAAAAATGTAAACTGTATTTAATTTAACATCTAAATTATATAAGAATTAAAGAATACTTGATAACTGCAAATTCCTGGAGATTATATTGACTATTTAACTCATGCCCCAAATGGCAGTCAATGACCAATCACGTTTAAATAATTTTTGTTTTACAACCAATCACAGTCGTGTTTCACCAAACATTTATCAATATTAAATTTACCATATTAAAGAAAGCTCCTCGTTTTTAATATTCTGAACAGGTCTGACCATTATTTTGCAGTGACTGACCCTGTAAGATACGGCTACCAGATTGTATATATAGTGCATGGATGTCAACACATAGCGCTTGCAGGAGTTAATATAAAAACATTTGTAGCAATTGATTATACCACCACAAAAAGAAACCACTGTTTACACTTTCTTAAACGTATTTTTTCCCAGGTAATAATCCAGAAAAATATAATTGTCATATTTTGCATCATACGACATCAGAAATAAATTAATATAGAGTTTGATGTGTTTCATTTTTTCTCCACTAGAAAGCATTCTTACAATATTGCGTTCCTTTGGCAATAAATAGTATGATCTGGTTGCAGTGATAAACAAAAGAAGCAGTTGAAGCGTACCAATCGTTTCTCATTTGTTTTCAAACATCGTCGTTTACATTAAATATCTAGATATTTTAAAATAACTATATTTAAATAATGATTTATGAGTAAACAGCTTAATTTAATTGTTAAATAGTCCTAACAAATGCCACTTTTGATTTCCAAATTATCTAGATAAATTGGAAATCGCTCGCGGCATTACTTATGAAAAACCCTCGTAAAGGTTTGATAATTTGTAGCAATACTAGAATTATTCATCAATACAGGCAGGAAACTTGTCTACACAAGATATTAGTTCCTAAATTGGCAGTGGATACGACTTTTGAATGAAGCTTGGATGTATTAATGCTATGGTATTATTAAAACTTAATGTTTTGAACGTATTACATTTTTATATTAATACAATAGAAGTATATTTTTGGTGACTATTTAACTCATGCTCCAAATAGGAGTCAATGACCAATCACATTACAATGATTTTTGATTTACAACCAATCACAGTCGTGTTTCGCCTAGAATTTACCAACTAAAATTTATCATAATAAAGGAAGCACCTCCTTTTTAACATTCTGAATAGACCATAGCATTATTTTGCAGTGACTAACTCATTAAGAAATATGGCTACCAGATTGTGTATATATATATATATATAGTGCATGAATGTCAACACATACCGCATGCGGGAGTTAATATAAAATCATTTGTAGCAATTGATTATACCACCAAAAAAAGAAACCACTGTTTGCACTTTCTTAAATGTATTTTTTTCCCAGAAAATATAATTGTCATATTTATATCATATGACATCAGAAATGAATTAATATACAGTTTGATGCGTTTCATTTTTTCTCCACTAGAGTGCATTCTTACAATATTGCGTTCCTTTGGCAATAAATAATATGATCTGGATGCAGTGATGAACAAAAGAAGCAAATGAAGCATACTGGTCGTTTCTCATTTGTTTTCAAACATCGCCGTTTACATTAATAATATAAATAAATATTTTAAAATAACTATATTTAAATACTGATTTGGTGAGTAAACAGCTTAATTTTATTCGTTAAATAGTCCTAACAAACGCCACTCTCGATTTCAAAATTCTCTACATAAATTCACTCCTCACTTCGTGAGTCGTGAATTTATCGATAATTTGGAAATCACTCGTGGCATTACTTATGAAGAATATGATCTAACCAAGTATTCGTTTAGCATTTGTATTTATTAAAATTACGTGATATATAATTATTATAACATATTTAATTATATAATATTTGACATATTTCAAAACCTGCACTTAAATATATGGAGTTTGGTTCCTGAATCAGAGAGATAAAAATAAATTGGATGCAGCACATATGATGTATTTGTGACCGCTTCTTGGATTAACAAGGTTAGATCATCATCAAAGAAATATTGACATCAGAAAAACATTGAAAGTCGAAAATATATTAAATGATATAACCAAATGTCAACAAAATTGGAAACAACATATTTTGAGAATGGAAAGGGAAACATTGCCAAAATTATTTCTACAATATCAACCACAGGGAAAGAGAGATTTGGGAAGGCCAAGATGTAGATGGATTCAACAAGATCACCTTGAGTAAACAACAGGCGACAGATCCTACTAAAATTCTCATGATGATGACATGGCATCCCAGAATAACATGTCCATAATAGATACACTCAGACTACGTAAGAAAAGAATCTGTCGATAAATTTCGACTGTGTATTGGCCACTACATACTCGATGAAATATTGGCCTTTTACATCCATCCTCTCATCAAACGGTCCTGGACTCTGAATACAGCTATATTTTAATAGTTATGTCAAATAAGTCAGTCTGTGAGAAGTTCTGGAATGCAAGAAGGATCATACACATTAATGTTATTTTAAAAAATTGAGTGCATAAAATGGGAAAGTGCCAAAAATATCACAAATTCACAAAGTGCCAAGCAATGTTATTTCAAGCTGAGAGAAATTACAAACGTAAAATTAATATAAATTGTATGGACGTTGAAGGTTTGAGATGACATTTTAAAGTGTATAGTTCAATAAATTAATTATAAGTGTCACAGTAAGAGAAAAATAGACTTGTATTTTTAATAGTTCAATAATTTAATTTATATATTGCTACTAGCTAATACCCGGCGTGCATTTGCTACGCCTAAATAAATTAAATATTAAAGGTTAATTAAATTGTATGCTATATGCTGATACGAAACTAACACGGCGGTTGCTAGCCAGTTTTTAATTTCGGATTTCAGGTAAACCTCCACTTATAATTGTCTGATTTCGCTCATTTTTTCACAACACCTACCTATGTTTATTTTAATAGGATATAGGCTACTCAGTTTTGTTGTGAAACATCAAAAATTGTGATCGCTAGAGCGATGTTTGAATTTTCACTTCAGGTGAACTCCTACACCTAATCGAATTGTAAATCTAAACCATCCAGGGACTCACTTAAACACCACATAAAAAATAAAATCAGTGTAGTCGTTTAGGCAGTTTTTAATTTCGGATTTCAGATAAACCTCCACTTCTAATTATCGAATTTGGCTCATTTTTGAATAATGCCTGTCTCGGGTTATTTTAATTGTATATACTCAGTATCATTCTGAAAAATAGAAACCTGTAATCGCTAGAGCGATTTTTATATTTTCACTTCAGGTGAACTCCTACACCTAATGGTTTTAAAGGATCCAATTGTGAATCTAAACCATCCAGGGACCGACCCAAACACACACAAAACATTTCATGATTATCGGTCCAATCGTTTAGGAGTAGTTCAGTCACATACACACGTACAGAAGAATTATAAGTAGGCCTTAGCATATATAAATGTATATTTCTTAATACTTTCACATACGGCCCTAGAAAAATGCTTTATCTTATTCTGCTGTTCGAAATAATTCATATTTCTACGCCGTAGCGTAGTGGTTAAGGCACTGAGCTACAAGCCGGAGGGTCGAGGGTTCAAGTCCCGTTGGGATCAGGATTTTTAAACTGACCCAAACCCTCTGGCGGCACTATGGCCCTGGGGTCGACTCAGCCTCTAACGGAAATGAGTACCAGACGTTTGTTCTGGGGGTAAAGGCGGCCGTCACGCAGGGCTGACAACCCGGCTGACATAAAGTGCCGATTGTCTAGAAAGTGTGGGAGCCTTAACCTCCTACTACCCCAAGGGCCTCCGGGCCTGTTGTGGGATCACTTTACTTTTACACCAAGCATTTTCCTCTTGCTTCTATCTTATATAATCGAATCACAATTTAAATACACGGTGACACCAGAACCTCCTACTCGACATCTCCTTCGCAAATTATAGGCTAACGATTGTTGGGATACCTACTTAGACAAGCTGTGATACTACCGTACAACATGTGTTGAAAATAGCGTCCTTCAGCTCCGATGTAGGAATGACAATCCGCAATGTTTACATCACAGTTATCTTCATATACATAATTCTTCTGTACGTGTGTTTGTCACTTAACTCCTCCTAAATGACTAGACCAATGTTGATGAAATTATTTGTGTTTGTCCCGATTGGGTCCCTCGATGATTTAGATTAACAATTGGGCCATCTAAAACCATTAAGTGTAGGAGTTCACCTGAAGTGAAAATTTAAAATCGCTCTAGCGGTCACATTTTTCGATGTTTCGCAAGAAAACTCAGTATATAGAATTAAACCAAACAGAGGTACGTATTATCCAAAAATATGAGAAATCCGACAATTAGAAGTGGAGGTTTACTTGAAACTCGAAATTAAACACCGATTAAACAACTGGACCGATTTTGATGAAAATCGTTTGTGTGGGTGGGTGTGTGTGTGTGTGTGTGTGTGTGTGTGTGTGTGTGTGTGTGTGTGTGTGTGTGGCGGGTTGGTGTGTGTGTGTGGTGGGTGGGTGTGTGTGTGTGTGTGGTGTGTGTGTTGTGTGTTGTGTGTGTGGGTCCCTCGATGGTTCAGATTCATAATTGGACTCTTGAGGTGGCGCTGCTGCGATTGGGTGACAGGAATTGCATGTCAGATGTGTAGTTATCTGCATTATCGACATATTCCGCGCGACAATAATGTGACGTCATCATGCACGTTTCTTGAGCCAGAACAGATGGCAATGAGGAGTTTTCTTGAGAACTTTATTTTTTATATATAATTACATCTTAATTAGTGAATTTTATGGTAAAAAGTAACATTTTTATCGTCCGGCCATAACACGAGAATTGAACGTTCGGACAAGGCAACGTCTGCCGGGTCCGCTAGTTTCTATCTCAAATTCTAATTATTTGTTCGCTACTATTGCAATTTATTTAAATGATAATCTATGTTTAGGTCATTATATAGTTCTGTTATAATTAATCACATTCAACGAGAGTAATTCATATATATTTTTTGCGCGATAGTGTGATTGTCGTACTTACAGCAATGACGACCATGATTGAGAGTTAAACTTCCTATATTTCAGGATTGCCAACCTAATAACTATATTGTAATAAAATAACTATACTGTAATATTACATATTACAAAACGCATGTGGGAAGTAAAACCACTGCCTTCTATGTACCTACTACATACAATGTACATACAAAAAATATCCAAAAGGAAGTGTTAATATACATTACATGAAACAAACCACCTGCATTTTAAATGAACTGAACTTTATTTGAAACAATATAAAACAATAAATACGTACTTGCAGCCATTTTATCACTAATTGGTCTCACGGCCTCCTGTTGTTTCTTACTAATAACATTGCCCACACTGTTAACGTAGTCAATGTTAATAATGAACGCAAATATTTCCAACAAAAGATTATTATTTTACTATTATTTATTATTTTGAAAACACCAACAAACAAAAAATAATGTATAACGCATATTTGTGAAATGTTTTACAGAATCTCGGAAATTTAAACATTTTCCTCGCTTCTATAAAAACAACTCCACAGCCTTGCTTCGTAATATACTTACTTACTCACTGGCACTATCGAACCCGTAGGTTAATGCCCGAGCGGACATAAGCTCTCCATACATCTCTATCCTGAGCTAATGCTTTCCAATCATTCCCTGTATAATCTACTTCCCTCAAACCATAGTTAATGTTATTCTCCCACCTCATTCTTGGTCTACCAAATGGGCGTTTTCCTCTGGCTTTCCTACAAGAAGCTTCCATGCAAGTCTTTCATTCCCCATACGTGCAACATGTCCTGCCCATCGCAGTCTACGAGACTTAACTGTACTTATTATATCTGGCTTCCTATAAAGACCATGTAGGTTCATTGTTATGTAGTCTTCTCCATTCATCTTGTTTGTTCATCTCTCTCTGTGGTTTTTATTGTTTTAAATTAAAATTGCACGCAAGTACCTGGGCCTTACTGATAAAAATGGTCAGTTCAATAGTTGTGCTGCTAGTTGATGAGCGCTCTGTATTGTGGAATAAGTTTTAACGTATGATATTGAAAGTGAAATCAACAACAAGCAACGTTAACATGTATAAACAGCTGTGTTCCAACTGCGAAACTGACCACATGTTTGTCAAAAAGGACGCTAGAGAGCACTGTTTGTTGGGCAATACCACACAACTCTATGGCCAGTGCCACTGAATAGAGATTTTATTGCATCCATCGGCTACTTCCATGGTCTAATGGTAAATTTCACTATATTTCAAAATGGCTGCCACCCTCTATGAAAAAAGGGGGGTACGTGAAATACCTGCAATTGTTTCCATAATCAACAGAATGTTTAATGTTGTTGTTAATTCATTCATTGCCGTGTGAAAAAAAAACAATTCGCTATTCTTTACAAACGTGTGACGCGACTTTTAAAGTCCTTCCATAAACTCCTCCTGTCAAATTTTGTTCTTAGGGTTTCATTTTTCAAATTATTTCCCACTATTTACAAATTGAATGGGGGCACGGCCGTAGCGGATTGGTTAGGCACTGCGCTACAAAGCGGAAGGTCGAGGGTTCGAGTCCCGGTGGGGTCAGGATTTTTAAAACTGATTCAACAAAACCTTCTGGCGGCACTATGGCCCTGGGGGTCGACTCAGCTTCTAATTTAATGAGTACCAGACGCTTGTTCTGGTGTAAAAGCGGCCGTCAAGCGCAGGGCTGACAACCCCGCTGATATCAAGTGGCCGATTGTCAAGAAAAGTGTGAGCCTAACCCTCCTACTACCCCAAGGGCCTCCTGAGGTCTGTATTGGGAATCACAAAAAAAAATTACAATTGAATGGCTGAGTTGAAAAGGGAAGAACTCCAAGTACCCTACTTTTGAGAAAACTTTAAAAAACTACAATTATTTTTATTTATATGTATTCTCGGCTTTTTTACATGACTATACATGTTTTTTTCCGGTATCCGCCATGTTCCCAGTTAACCTACACATTTGTTTAAGCAACACATTTTTACCAATCTTGTATGTTCATCCATATAGTCTTCTTCTATTTCCCATTCCCTCTTAGTTTCATTGATTCCCTGAATCCACGTAATATTTGGTCTACCCTTCCTTTTTTTCCCCCTGTGGTTCCCAATCCATGAATTATCTGTAGTAGTATTCCTTCCTTCTTCCATCCTTCTAATGTGTCCGTACCAATTTGTTTCTTATTCTTTATAAAATCTAATATTGAATATTGTACCTGCATTTTTTTTCTTTTATATATGAATTTTCGGATTTTATCCTTCCTGGATATTCTTGAAAGCACGTCTCCAGTAGTCCATGTCAGTGGCAGTAATTTTTTTTTCATTTGTGCATTAAAACCCACACATCAGCTCCATAGGTATAATAGCTTTCTGATTATTGTATTAAAAATAGTATTAAAAAAACTACATAACCTTCTTATAGCTTACTCTGATAAATTTTTGACAAATTACAATATTGATCCTCTGCTTACAGGGAATTGAAATGCAACAAGCGTTCATCATTTTTACAGTACATACGTGTTTTATCGCTCTTAGAAGGCAGTTGAGTTTCTTCCGTTTTCAAATTATCATTAAGTAATGCCATGAGTGATTTCCAAATTATCGATAAATTTTCGACTCACGAAGTGAGGAGTGAATTTATCTAGACTATTTAACTCATGCCCCAAATTGTAGACATTGACCAATCACATTTCAATGATTTTTTATTTACAATCAATCACAGGCGTGTTTCACCTAGAATTTACCAACTAAAGTTTATCATAATCAAGAAAGCACCTTCTTTTTAACATTCTGAATAGTCCATAGCATTAGTTTGCAGTGACTGACTCTCCAAGAAATACGGCTACCAGATTGTATATATAGTGTATGAATGTCAACACATACCGCATGCGGGAGTTAATATAAAAATGTGTTGCAATTGATTATACCACAAAAAAAACACTGTTTGCACTTTCTTAAATGTATTTTTTCCCAGATAATAACATTCCAGAAAAATATAATTTCATATTTACATCATAGGACAGACATCAGAAATGAATTAATATACAGTTTGATGTGTTTAATTTTTTTCTCCACTAGAGTGCATTCGTACAATATTGCGTTCCTTTGGCAATAAATAATATGATCTGACTGCAGTTATGAACAAAAGAAGCAAATGAAGTGTACCAATCGTTTCTCATTTGTTTTCAAACATCGCCGTTTACATTAAATGTATAAATATTTTAAAATAACTATAGTTAAATAATGATTTGTGAATAAACAGATTAACTTTATTCGTTAAATATTCCATAATTTAACTATTTAACGAATAAAAAAAAGCTGTTTACATCACAAATCATTATTTAATTATAGTGATTTTAAAATATTTATATATTTACTGTAAACTTCGATGCGTGAAAACAAATGAGAAAACGATTGGTACGCTTGATGTGACTTCTTTTGTTCATCACTACAACAGATCATATTATTTATTGCCAAAGAATGCACCCTAGTGGAGAAAATTTATAACCAACATTATAGGTATTAATTTCTGATGTCCTATGATGTAAATATGTCAATTATATTTTTCTGCAAACGTAATCTTTCCTATAAAATAATTCGTTTAGAAAGTGAAAATCGTGGTCTTCTTTTTTTTGTGGTATAATCAATGCTACAAATTCGCATGGTAGCCGTATTTCATTAGAGAGTCAGTCACTGCAAAATAATGCTATGATCTATCAGAATGTTAATAAGGAGGAACTTTATTTAATATGATAAACGTTTGATTGATAAATTCGAGACGAAACACGACTGTGATTGGTTGTAAATTCAAAAATCATGAAATGTGATTGGTCCATTGACTCCCATTTGGGGCATGAGTAAAACAGTCAAAAAATAATTTTAGCATTATAACATACATAAACGTTATTAGTAATTATAAGACAAGAAACTACAATTAAAATCTCAAATACATCAAGAAACACATTTTGAAGTATTACTTACTTTACTTGCCATCCCTTGGAAAAATATCATTAACCATAAGCGATCTTAAACAAACAATTACCCTTAACAACATTTTTGCATAAAAAGCAGAGGATCAATATTGTAATTAGTCAAAATTTGTCATGAGTAAGCTATAAGAAGCTTACGTTAATTTTTTAAAGGTTTTCCCTCAAAAGTAGCGTACATGGAGTTCCCTTTTTCAAACTCAGTGATTCAATAATTTTTACATTTTCTACTAACGATTTTTTTCAATGTAGTTTCTAATGATATTTAACTACATACATGAAAACGTGGCAGCCATATTGATTTAACGAATATTATATGCAACAACAAAGACTGTTCCAGTGCAGGCCAACATGTACTAATTAAACTGTACTTCCATAAATTCAGAATTTACTATTTATTTTTGGGTGTTGCATTCTTTTCATCACAGGTTAAGCCTTAATTTCCGATAGATTAGCTTTTAGTTTGGTTTTCATGGTTAGAGTACTTAATTGCGTTAGGTTAGCTTTAGTTAGGCTGGTCCTTTTAAGGTTAGAGTATTTAATTTCATTAGGTTAGATTTTGGGTAGTTAGTATCTTGTATCTGTTGCTTTCATCCCGTGATTCTACAGTTTAAAACATCTTCGCGTTTGTTTGGCGCCTGTGCATGGTGATATGATTGGAACTTTGATAAATGTTTGCGTCACATATTGTAAAGAATCCCCGCCAAATATTTCTACTATGTATTCTTCAGAGCTTTGA